>CAXIUB010000083.1:0-60940 GCA_964034835.1 Muscina levida | reverse complement strand
CTGAAGCGAGTTCTTTTGTACTTCTTAATAACATTTTAAGTTAACCTATGAAAAAAATCAAAAATAAGTAGCATATCTATGTAAAACTATCAGGGTGAATTCGGTCATTTGTATGGAAGGTACCAGAAGGGGTGTGACAAAGGTTTTGATTTTCTGGGGGTTTATCTGTTATTACAAGGTAATTAAACTGACCAAGTTTAAATGCCATCCAGCTGTCTGTTTGGAAATTATTGGTAAAAAATAATTTGTCTAAAAATAGGTAATTTTGTATGGAGGTACCAGAAGGGGTTGGCCGATATAGTCCATATTCACTCACGAGTCAAATTTTTGCATGTGTTCATCTCACACAAAATTTTATTGAATTCAGTATTTTTACTAAAAAGATATGTAGGTAAAATATGGGGGTTAATTCGGTCATTTGTATGGGAGGTACCAGAAGGGGTGTGACAAAGGTTTTGATTTTCTGGGGGTTTATCTGTTATTACAAGGTCATTAAATTGACCAAGTTTAAATGCCATCCAGCTGTCCGTTTGGAAATTATTGGTAAATAATAATTTGTCTAAAAATAGGTAATTTTGTATGGGAGGTACCAGAAGGGGTTGGCCGGTATAGTCCACATTCACTCACGAGTCACTTTTGTGCATGAGTTTATCTCACACAAAATTTTATTGAATTCAGTATTTTTACTAAAAAGATATGTGGGTAAAAATATGGGGGTTAATTCGGTCATTTGTATGGGAGGTACCAGAAGGGGTGTGACAAAGCTTTTGATTTTCTGGGGGTTTATCTGTTATTACAAGGTCATTAAACTGACCAAGTTTAAATGCCATCCAGCTGTCCATTTGAAAGTTATGGGAGAAATATTAATTATCAAAAAATAGGTAATTTTGTATGGGAGGTACCAGAAGGGGTGGGGCAATTCTGCCCATTTACAATTTCATTATTTCGTTATGGAAAATATGAATACTGAAAAATTTTCATAAGGATCAGTTAAGGTTTACTCAAGTTATTCTGCTTATCCCTCAGGATGACGGTAAAATTTTGAATTTCGAACCCCGGTAGCGACCCCTAAACCTTTAAGAAAAAAATTAAAAAAATTCACATAGAGTTTTTTTGTACGTCTTAATAAAATTTTAACTTGGCCCATGAAAAATTCCAAAAACATTTTTTTTTTGCCAAATAAGAATCAACCTAATGTTCACTGTACCAACAAGTACTTTTTTGCACCAGAAAATACTTTTGGTCAAAACAAAAAAATACTTTTATTTTAACACAAAGTACTTTTATTGTACAAAACGAACTTGAAGTGTAAACAAAAGTAATTTTACTGAAAAAAAACTTAATTATATTGAAAAAAACTGTTATTATACCAAAAAGTTTTTTTATTTTTATTTTGGTACTTCTATTGTACCAGAATGGAAGTTTATTGTACCAAAAAGTAAATTTAATTTACCAAAAATTACCTCTATCAAAAAATGCTGTAGCTCCCAGTAAGTCTCTTGCCTTTACCGAGTATTTTAACACCAATTTTTTACTGTTTACATATTTTACCACCTCATGGGCCTCTTCAATCCTTCGTGCCGTTCATCTGATAAAATATGATAACTGTGTTAGTGTGGCAGTAGCTAGACCGCTAGTAGATATGGCATATATATACATAACAACCATATCTACTACCCATTATATATATATATATAGATAGATAGACGATATGGATATGTATATGTATGTGTGCATGCATTCAGTAGAATACTACTTGTACCTAAATACATTTGTAGCTCAACTCGCATGTTAATTTGCAACATTACCAAAGTAGCGTTTGTGGCAAAACACTTGAACAAGGTTTCACACGAATGTGGTGGTTAACGCATAGCCACACACACGCACGCATAGACGTTTTACATAACACACACGCACACAGCCATGCAACATTCATTGGAATCACATACGATTGCTTGTATGCTAGTACATGCAACACCTTTTAATGTTGCATAAAACTTTTGCACATGCAACAGCATTTGTAATGGCAAACCGTGTTATGTACCAACATAAATACGTTTTTGTTATTGTTTTCATTTCACTGGTGGCTTGGCAAACAAACAAAAAAAAAGAAAACAGAACTACCAAGTATACCAGGAATTTCGAATTTGAATTTGAATTTTGCAGCTGCAATGAATGCTACGCAAACGCTTTTCCGTTGCGTTGAGAAATTATGCAACTACAGGGAGGGCTCATTCGCCCGCCCCTCCTCTCTAGCTCTCACTCTCCTGCTAGTTCACATTGTGTGCATACATTTGCTGTGGCAGTTGCAATAAAATATATCAAGTCTCTGGCTGCTAAAATAAATGACTTGCGCTTAAGCGAGGAAGTGTGACAATGGCGGTGAAGGCAAATTGATGAAATCATTAGTCAAGAAGGACATGGATCAAACGACGTAAAACGTCATGAATCGAATTCGGTTCAAAGAAACCTAGAGTCTAAATATGGATGATATCTTCGTATTGAGCTACTTTCAAAACAATGCCAACATGTAAATAGTAACACCTTAATAGAATTTCCCAAAATGTTCATACCCCTAACCCCAACGCTGCTACAACGAACTACCACATAAACACACATGTGTATGGCTGTTGATTTTTCTGTCTACAGCCTGAACATTTAAGGATAAGCAATAAAAATAAACATAAAAATGTTTTCAGGCTGTCTAAATGGATGAGTGGACTCTGCACTAATATGTACGATGGAACATACGACGAGTAGTTCCACGCTATGCCAACCATGCAATACAAGCGCTTAGCTGATGGCTGGCTGCCTGATTGTTCAGACCAATGGCTGGATGGGGTTGGATGATTGGTAAGAGGGTGTTAAACCAAAATATTTAACAACATGTGTGCATATACTTACCAGTACATCGGAATGAATGGCAACGCTAACACGACTGCGGCAGTAAGGGCCAACTACTCACATCATCACATATGTGCAGCGGCGTAATGTGGGCCAAAAGGCCAGTGGGCTATGGGTCTGTGTCCCATCAGCATACGGCAGCAGCGGTAGTTGCTGCCATGGCTAGGGTCGCTTTAAGGCAAATGCATTAACATATGTGATGAGTGTTTTGTGGCACAACAATTTGCTGCTATTGTCAATGGGTGTAGTGTGAAGTTTGCAGTATTTGATTACAAGAGACCCCTTAGGATCTCAATCGTGCCACAGCAATGGGCGGCATGAGTCACCGCAGCTCTGCCTGCAATACACTCCAAATATTTTTGGGAAATGTGGTTTAACTTCAATAGATTTTAATTGCATTCGAATGAAGCCGGAATGCACTAAAAAAAAAACAACAGAAACAACGACGATGAAAGTGGAAAACAATTATTAAGACTTTAAAATTGAATAGAGCAAGGCATACAATAAAGAGACACATAAATTCTAATTGTGGTGGCGACATAAAAATATCAAAAAATTTTTGCCATGCATTCTCTTACAACAGCAATAGCAGCAGCAGCCGCGCTGGTGGCCATTGTCATTGCAAAAGTAGGCAGCTCCCTTGGTGTGCCATTGTCAGCCTGAAAGTATGCAACTCGTAACAAACACTTTTCAAGTTACTAACGCACATAACACACACGACAAACGCTACACACCACACACGCACATACACATTAGCCACTCAAAGTTTTACCAACGTATGCTTCGAAATGTGGCATGTATGCTGCATGTTCCACACATGGCAGTGTTCATAAAAGTTATTGTCACTCTTTGCGTTGTCGTCCTGGTTTTTCGTTTATTTTTGTTCTTGCTTCTTTTCTTTATTTTACTCAACTGCAGTAAAGCACACTTTTAGGGGCTTTCCGGTAGCACAAATACAAAAAAACGACAAAACGATGCAGGGGGAAGTGTGTACACACAAAATCAAAGCATTTTGCATATGTATCTTATATGCTGCATTTTTTTCGGGGTTTTGCATTTATGCTTCGCTTTTATTCCCTCTGCCGCTGCCATTTCATGTGAAACATGCTGATTCTCTGTCACCGTAAACTTTATGCGTATGTTTGCCAAAAAAAACTCTGCTAACAAAAAAAAAGAAGAAAAACACGTTAGAGTGAAAGAACAATTGCATGAGTAACAACATAGTAGCAGGCCCTATTTTTTATTTCGATGGTAACTTTTAGCATTTTCTTTGCATTTTGCCTGCATCATACATATGTTTTCTTTGGGTGGCAGCCATTGTTGGCGATATATGACACATACATGAATCTCAAAAACCAACATTCTGGGTATTGTTTTGCTAACATGAAATGAAAGGGATATTGGAGTAAATGGCGTCACTGGGGCCTTGGAATCACCAGACCATAAGTTGAATTCCTGCCTCCTTTTTTTTGGATTTTTGTTTTTTTTTTTTTTTGTTAGCTCCTTTGTGTTTTTGGGCACAATCACCACCACACAAACTGTTTGTGTTGAGTGAGAAATAGAGAAATTGTTACAAAATTCCAAGTGTATCTTCTGGTTTTTGGCGTCTAAACGAAACAAATTTTATGAGTACTTAAATATTGAATTATTTGTAATATCTGTTACAATAGAATTACACACATACAAATGCACATATATAGTATGCATGTATGTTTTGAAAGTGTAGCCTACTTTTGCTTACATAGGGTTCGATTGTGTCTAAAACATAAGACTGGTAACATATTTTAATGGTTGAAAAATTGTGATAAATGATTGCCTACTTTAAGGATTCGGAAATAAATTTGTACGGCAGGCGACATGAAAGCATGAATCATGGCGGCGTTACTTTCTTTGTCATGAAATATGTGGCCCACATAAGTTTGTAGTACATTAAATTTGTATAACTAAAATTGCATAGAAGTTAATAAATAGAAAAAATTAAACTATTTGATAGCCGTATAATGTATTCTAGTTATTATTTGTACTTGGGGCTTCGAGCTAAATTTGGATTTAATTACTTCTATCTTACACTTGTTAACTATTGAATTATTTGTTAGAAAAAAAAGGGAAATCAAACAGAAATGTACCTCACACAGTACAACATATGATTTTGAGACTCATTTCTGAGAACTTCACTTTAAAGTAGCCCCAAAAAGAAGAAGTTCTGTATCATTCGTTTTGTCAAGTCACATGCCATAATAATTTAATATCGATTTGAAGTTAGTAAGTATCGCAGTTTTCTACCGATGATTTCTACGTCATCAGCATACGCGAGTAGCATGTGGCTTTTGTTGCATACCTTGCCACTCGTGTTTACAGCAGCTTTTGTCATTATTATCTCCTTTACTATGTTGAAGAGGTCTTACGATAGGCCTTCGCCTTGTTGTATGCATCGTCTGGTCCTTGCCAATCTTCAGGTTTTGTGTCAGCCAGCGTCATTCAGCAAAGGCTAAAAAGCTTCGCTGGTATACCAAACTCATGGCTTCGAGTAATTTCAGTCGTATCGGGCTGTCGAAGGCAGTTTTGTAGTCGCCCATCAGGTTGGATAACACTGGCTTTAGTCTTTCACATAGCACACTCGACAGGACCTTATATACGGTGGGTAAAAGGCTGATCCGGCGGTAGTTGGAGTACACACATGAATCCCTTTTTTCAGCTCAGGAAATAATACGCTAAGTTTCCAATCATGGGACATGCACTTGTTAAGCCAAACCATGCGTAAGAGCTGGTGCATGCTCGTTATCTGCTCCTCGCTATCGGACTTGAAGAGCTCTGCCGGAAGTTTGTCGGCACCGGCTGCTATATTATTTTTATTGCTCTTCTTACCTCGGATTGACTTGGTGGTGGTCAATCTAACCTGTCGTCGATAATTGGCGTGATACCTTCACATCCGCTGCCTTCTGGAACCAGCAGTTGGTAGAAGTGTTCTCTCCATATATGCAGCACTCTCTGCGTATCCGTAACCAGATCCATCATTGTCTTTGCAGGAGGGGGGGCCATTACCGAAGACTTTTGCTTTGACTTTCTGGTAAAATTTTCGGGCTTCACCTTTATTTATTCCTGAAGTGTTTTTCGCTTAAATAGCTGTCTCGCCTGTTTTACTGCATCCTTGTGCCGTTCCCTAATATCCCGGATTAAAATTGGCTGTAGCGTTGCCCTAGCATTGTAGCATCCTGTTCCTTAGACGCTATGCGACATTCTTCATCGTACCCGGATTCGTCTGAGCGAAGTTGTTCATATACTAGCACGGTTGTTGCGGCGGTTGCCATGGAATGCACAATACGTTGCCACTGTGTATCGGGAACTTCAAAAGTAGAGGCGTTGTGTCGTAGTAGTTGAGAAAGCTGGTTGGGGTAGGCACTGGCTACCTCTGGAGTTTGCAGCTCCGTGATGTCTAGTGTTCTTTGTGTGCGTTTTTCGTTCTGGTCAATCTTGTGCGCAACTAGGTAATGATACAAGCCAATATTAGCACTACGGATCACACGCACGTCCATGACACTAGATTCCATCAATTACCACCACTGTGTGTTTATCTTTTTGTGCGGAAATCTAAATTTTAACATCGCTAAACCCGTTGTCTAACGTGTCGGTATGCAGGCTGAATTTACCAATCGATGGACTACTCGATTTCTTTTTCGTCTTTAATCGCAGCAACAACAGAAATTTATCTATCAGTAGCCGCTCGTAGAAAAATATGCCAAGCGCATCTAGCGCTCCTTAGATAGTTAGTCACACCAAGTGTAGATGACAGCTCTTTCACCTGATCCATCTAACGAAGTTTTGGTAGCCAACCCCTGCGCCGCCCATCGAGTTTATTGCCCAAGTCTTTTCGAGCCGGAACATTTTCGTCCATTCGTACAATGTGTCCAAGCCAGCGCATTCGGTATATTTCAACGCGCTTGACTGCGTCAATGTCGTTGTACAGCTCATGGTTCCTTCGACAACGGTACAATACTCGTCTCTTGAGCTGCACGAAAAGGCCAAAACGAGTAGACTTGTTGAAATAAATAACTTGGTTTTGTCCTCATTCATTACCAGACCAATTTCCTTCGACTGCTTCTCAATGCTGGAAAAGGCCGTAGTAACATTTCGAAGTCCTCGGCCAATGATATCTTTATCACCGGCAAACACGAGCAGCATGAATTAAATATGGTACCAGTCCAATTTATCACAGTCTTCCGCATGATAATCTCCATTACGATGTTAAAGGGATCGCATGACTTCACCATCGGCTTGTCATAAGCCTCAGTTGGTATAAAATTACTCTCCCAGATTTTTGCCTATTTTCACTGAATACTTTGAATCCCGCAAAGTCGTATCAGCTTCGCGGGGATACAAAACTCAGCCATAGCATCCAACAATTTCTGTCGTATCGTACATACACTAGGATCGCCTTTCTTAACCACGGGACAGAGGACACTCAGATTCCAATCATCGGGCATGTACTTCCTAAGCCAAATTGTGTTTATGAGCTGGTGCATGCATGTTACTAGCTCATCGCCGCTGCCTTTAAAAAGCTCTGCCGGCAGTCCATCGACTCCCACTGCTTTATTATTTTTAAGCCTTGCTGATCTTGTTTGGGCCCTTAGGTGGACAATCTTCTCCGTTGTAGATGATTGGCGTGATTTTGTAATCACTGCTGCCATTTGTGACGGGCTAAGTGCAAAAGTTTTGCCCTCATATTTGCAGCACACTCTGCATGTCCGCTACTAGATTTCCACCTTTGTCGGTGATCTCTGTTCCAAAACCCATGCTTTTTAGTTTTTGTTAGAACTTTCAGGCTTCATCTCTATCCCTGTAATTTTCGATATCCTGGCTCTCTATTTTTTTCCGCAGACGCTTTTTCCGCCTGATCAGGTGTTTTGTCTCCCTCTTTTTCTCATCATAACACTTTGTCACCGTTGCCATTAGCTGTAGTTTTGCCTTGTAAGCAGCATTCATTTCCTCAGACATTTCGCGACATTCATCATTGTACCAGGGCTTGTGTGAACGTGGTTTTTCATAACGCAGTACGGTCGTTGCGGCAGTGGTCATGGAATTCGCAATATGCTGGCACTGTGAACTAAAGAGATATGTTTGGAGTAGGCATTGGCTATCTCGGTGGTATGCAGCATTGTGATGACTAGCTTATTTGGGTTTGATTACAAGTGTTTTTAGCACTACTTATTGGTACGGCGCATCACACGCACGTCCATAACGCTTGAGACATGCCATCCAGCAATTACGAAGTGATCAATCTGGTTTCTTGTACTTTTATCGGGAGACTTCCAGGTTGCATTGTGGATATCTTTATGCGGGAACCTGGTTCCACTTACAACCATATCTTTTGCCGACGCGAAACTAACCAGTCTGAATCCGTTAACGGAGGTGTTGTTGCGTAGACTGAATTTTCCGACTGCTAAACCAAGAGCTTCTCTCCTTCCTATGTTAGCATTAAAATGTCTCAGATTAATTTTAGTGTCATGTGCAGGGCAATGCTTATATATTTCACCTAGGTGCTCAAAGAATGCATCTTTACCGTCAGGGCGTGTACACAACTCCGGATGCGAATAGTGGCTATTCAATCACTTAAAGGGTTAACCTGCAAGACCAAATGTGGAAGTCTCTTGCCAACTATGAATACATATCCAAATTCGTGTCTTTCTGTCCCGTCCATCTCATTTCCTGTATGGCGGTGATGTCAGCCTTGTATTTGTCGAGGACATCCGTCAGTTGGATAGGGACACCATCTCTTTATAGAGATCAGACATTCCTGGAGCATATCCCTAAATCATGGTCCTTGTAACGTTTGCGAGGGTCGTCAACATATCGGTGGGTTCTTGTTTTTTTCATTGTGTTCTTATAATAATTGGTTTTGTTACTAGTTTCTTGGGGCTGCCAAAGCCATTATCTCTACTCTCTGGTGAGCTTTTGTATCTTCTGTTACCTACTTCCTAAGACGCGTCGGTGGCAGCTACGATTTAGTTTCCTCAACATTGCGCCTTCTCATATATGCTACCACTCAACGGATGTTCAGTGGCATTGCTAGGGGAATACGTGCTCTCGGACGTTGTAGGCTGCTTGGGGACCTCCAAGAATAAGGTTCCGAAATACTCAAATTAGAAAGTACCCCATTTCCCTATCGCTTTCTTAACGGCAGCAAAAGGCAACATGTACTTACTTAATTTCCCTTTACACCCTATGATTGAGGTATGGGGTAGCATCTCGCGTTGTTGTGAATTAACACGCTATCTATTATTAGATTCATAACTAACGGCACCTACTGTTTATCGACGAATGCAAACGTCACTGTTTGAGAAGCTTTTACTAGACATGCCGATTGGCTCGACACTTATACTGCGAAGGTGCTGTCGACAACATCGAGGGGACCGGCAATGAAAGAAAAATGTAGATGACTGGAGGCTGGAATCGAACCAGGGATCTCCCGAATGGTAGTCGTGTGTTCTAACCACAATGCCAGGCAACATGTTCTTCTATATAATTATGGATTTATGAACGACAAAAGTACATTACAACAATTTCGATTAGATTTTCTTTAGACAATAAAAACTCGCGAATTTAATACGCTGGTAATAAAATTGGCCTTAACTATGACATTGTATGCTTTAGAATGATCAAAATATTTATAGTCCAAACTAAATGTAATAGCGAACGAAATTAGTTGTAAAATTTTTCTTGTAAAAATTAGCTTATTTTTATGCATTTCCATTTCCTGTCACAGAATTTTGAGAAATCATAACAAAACTTAAGTGTATAACCCTCAAATGTTTTAGGGCACACAATACAAGTACGAATACTTTAATAAAATAAAGTTTCAAACCGTCTTTAAATGTAAACTCTTAATTTTTGTTATTGTAGGTCATAAAATACATACCAACCAAGACAACACATACTAACACAGTTTTTCTCTTCCCCATTTTTACGCTTCTGTTAATAAGCATTATTTTCAACTCCCTAGAGCCTAAAAGCACACTACACTTTTTTTGGTTTGTTTTTGCTTTTCGCTGTTTTGCTGTGGCAGCAGCAGTTGTCAGCGGTGTGGTGTAGAAAAAAAAACACAAGTGAAGAGACTTTGATAAATTACAAGGGTTTAACTTGATGAAGCTTATAACAAAACACGACGACGACGACCAATGTAACTGAAAAATAATATACAGTACATCAACGTTTGTGCCCTTAACTTGGTTTGAAAACGAACAAGGATATGGGGTCAAAAAATAAGAGAAATGATAAACAGACAGACTACTGGGTGCTCTAACACACAGCGACTAAGAAACCAGGGCGTTCGACATAGTGTTGAAAAAAAAACAAACCTAATATGTTACTCCCCAAGCTGATTAACAGTTTTGTATGTTAATTTTTTATGAAGACTGCCTAAATGTAGGCAGTGGATAATTTGTATAACAATTGCCTGAAGGTAGGCAAAGGCTTGTTATATAGCTTAAGGTTTAAGGTTGTGCGTCTGATGTGATGGGAGAATGTATATGTGTAATTGTGTGTGTGTATATGTATGTTTGGTATTAGCGGCTTTTCAGTGCAAATGAGATGAAGCTGCCAACAGTCGCTGACTGACTCCTTGACCTTAATTAAATTTGTGTGAGGGGGAGAAAACAACGTAGCATTCACAGAAAATCACAGTTTATATTGTTTTCATTACCAGATCTTTTGAGGTAACAGCCACGCACACATCTGCCACTTACAAAGGCATCACGGTCATCAAAGGATTTGCTTTGCTGACCAACAGTTAAAGTGATAATCACCAAACATTTTAAGAGCAGAGTGCGAACAGCAGCAGCAGCAGCATTACTTGTATCCTTGCTTTACGGACATCAATACACCAAAGAGGCGTAAAACCACAACTATTGCAGTAAAAAAAAACAACAACAATTTTTATAGGCTTCTATCTGCCATCGTCCATCCAACACCTCCTGCATACATCACGAGAAAAAAAAGCAGAAGAAATTACCAACGCTGAACAAAAACCATACAGAAAAATAAATACCACAGCTTACGAAGCCTCAGTACACAAAAACACTCAGTATCCTCAAAGCGACAAAGCAAAAAAAAAAAAAACAAACCGAAGATGGAAAGTAGTGAAAAGAAAATCCCTTAGCCATTATCATATAGCCAGTCAATGTCGCTGCCATAATTGACGCTGACGCTTGCCAATCATTGACTCTTTACTTGAGTCATATGACAAGAAAGCAAAAAACACCCAAACACACACACACACATACACACAGCGCTTTTGGTCGAGTAAAGGACATTAAAGAGCCTGCTACAAAACAAAATAAAGAACAAGAAAAACCGTCAACATTATGAACCGACGTGTGTATATCCAACACAAAATATACAAACAGGAAAGGGTGCGGTAAGATAAACATTTAAGATGAAACTTAACGCACACACACACACACACACGCACTTACTCAACAGCCACAGGACGAAAAAGACGACAAAATCCACATTAATATTGGACCAACAAACCAAACCGACGAAAAAAAAGGAAAGCGAGCTACAACGACCGTAAATTAAATGCAAACCATCATCATCATG
The DNA here is from genome assembly GCA_964034835.1 of Muscina levida. NCBI lineage: Eukaryota > Metazoa > Arthropoda > Insecta > Diptera > Muscidae > Muscina > Muscina levida. Next base: position 49,441 of record CAXIUB010000083.1, on the reverse strand, counting down.
ATGGCCATCGTCATCATCATCACCACTAACATCGTCGTAGTAAGAAGCTGAGACAACGAACACACACATAGACTTACTGACAATTTAAATGAATAGGGAGAGAGAGTAACGCACAAATATGACCAGAATCCACAAAAACTAAAGGAAGTTAAGGATTCCAACAGCAAGATAAAGAGTAAGAGAGAGAGAGAGTGAGAGCGTGAGAAAAACCAGAAGAGCAACATAATAATATGAATGAAAAACAAGAGAAACAATGGAAATTATATTCAGCTGACATATTTAAAGGTTGGAAAGTAGAGTATTTTTGTAAAAGAGATATCTCCAAAATAAAAACACTAGCCAGTTTTAGGAGTTCAACATGCTTTCTTAAACGAATGAGTGACAAGAGAAACAATAGAATTTATATTCAGCTGATATATTTTAAGGTTAGAAAGTAGAGTCCTTTCTAAAAAGAGATATCTCCGAAATAAAAAATGCAGTCCACTTTTAGGAGTTTAAGCTGATTCTTTTACCGAAAGTTTAACTAAAAAGAGAATAAATATTAAATAAAAAGAGCTGAGCAAAATAACAGCTATCAAAAAAGTCAAGTGTACTAAAAAAGGATTCGGATAAACTTAATAATGCTCGTACTTTAAAGAGTTTACAACAGTGAGATGATAAGGAATTGTTCGCAATGTTTGGAGAGTTTAAAGATGTTTTTTTGTTTTTGTAACAACAAATATTTATCTGTGGATTGTAAAAAATAGAAATTCAACAGACTTTGTGTATTTGTTATAGTAAAATGCATGGCCCTATGTTTCTTATAGGAACTAATGATATTAATAATATAATAATAAACACATCTTGCAAAGAATCTCCTACAAATGTTGTTTACTTTACACTCACTGCCGGAAGTCTACGAAAATATACCGGTTATAAGAGACATATTAATTTTAAATTAATACTACCTACATTAAGGTAACAATATTCAACATGATAGTCAGCATATCCTGGACCTATACAAAGACCTTAATTAATAATGCATTATTAATACCACCAAATCAGACCACAATGAGAACTTTTGTAAGTCAATGTTTAAGAGTACATGCTTGCTGACACATGTAAGGCAACAACGAGACTATTACATGTTTATTAACATACTATCCACTGTTAAGTGCAGTGTATGTTAATAATATTAAGAGTGTGTAGGTCACATTTAACAGTGATGATAATGAAGAGTTAACTGGATATTACGTTATAGTAAGATTAGACGGCAAATTTTCACATGAATTATTCGCGTTTATATTTTGAACTCAATTAATAAAATTGTGAGCTCCAAATAAAAATAAAATAATAAATAAAAAATAAAGTAATAAAATTTAAATTAAGTCATTGAATGTAATTACAAAAGTTCACATTGGTCCGTTCATTGTGAACTTATGAGCTTGTACCCTCTTTGTCATTAGTTTAGCAAAGACCGTAAATGTTTGCCCAAACGTCTAAAAAAAATTTTCATATTTTTTTTGAAGAACAATTTTTACCTCATTTATTTCTTTTCTCATTGTTTGGGACTCAATTCTTGGAACCGCTGGTGAAAGTAGCTCCAAAAATAATAAGTTCTGCATCATTCGTTTTGTCAAGTTACATGCCATAAAAATTTAATATCGATTTGAAGTTAGCTAGTATCGTATAGGGGAGTTCGTCACGTTTTAGGCTCTTTTTTCTGACATAAAACTAAAAAATTAGGAATTACAACTCCTTTAATCTGTTCACACAACGTTTCTCTACATAAGCAACAGTTTTACATTTCGATTCATCAAATGATTTTGAACTAGGTTTATTTTGTAGCAGTTACAATAAAACTGGTGTACTCCGTGGCGTATGATTTAGGTGGAATATTACTTATGATAATCATACGCCATAATATAACAATATAACAAAAGAGCCTCAGCCGTAAAAAATTCACCTATACGATACTATTACTAACTTTAAATCAATATTAAATTATCATGTAACTTGACAAAACGAATGATGCAGAACTTTTTCTTTTTGGGGCTACTTTCACGTTCAGTTCTCAGAATTGAGTCCCAAAATCATGTGTTGTACTGTGTTATCGTAGCTCTTTGCGACCTGCACTTTGTTGCCACGTCGCCGATCTTTTAATGAATTTGTAAATTACTTATAATTTTAGATTTTATTTGTGGTGTACATTTAACATAAAAATTTTCGTTTTACCGTCACGGGATTGTAATATTCTCCATTTCCTTGGCCCTTCTCAATATCCGTAAACTTAGCTCTATATCAAGTATCTTATTCTTTAACTTACTTAGCTGGCAATTTCATACAATCGTAGATTTTGTTTATATTATTTTAGTTTTTAACGCAGCGTCCTAAACGAGTAGATTCATAGTTCGTTGAACAGTCAACTTTGTTGTGTTCTCGCCCACCAACCATTTTAGTTGATTTCTTTTGCATACCTGAGAAGGCTGCAGTCTCATCCCGCAGTTTTCGGACGATGATGTCTATATTATCGACGTACACCAGAAGAATATGACTATTGCAGAATATCTATTGAGGTCACACGAAAGGGAGTGGCCTTGTCTTATGCCTCGTCTGGTAAAAATGGCACCGTAAGATCCTTGGCTAGTCGATCACGGTCATGTCGTAAAGGCGAACCAGCTTAGCTGGAATACCTAACTCAGCCATGGCTTTGAGTAATTTCTGCCGTATCGCACTATCGAAGGCAACTTTATAGTCGCCTAAAAGATGGTATGTGTCGATCTGTTTCAGTTGTGTCTTTTCTAGAATTTGCAGCAGTATCACTGATTTAATAAGGCCCGATCAGGTTGGATAACACTGGTTTTAGTCCTTCACGTAGAACTCTCGACAGGACCTTATAAATGAAAGAGCACCCACTTGGATCATCTTTTTTCAGGACAGGACATAATACGCTTGAATTCCAATCATCGGGCATGTACTCGTTAAGCCACAACGTGCGCATGGTGCATGGTCATTATTAGCTCATTGCCACCAGAATTGAAGAGCTCGCATGCAAGTTTTTCGGCAATGACTGCATTATTATATCTTTATTATTTTCTCTCCATATATGCAGCACACTGCATAACTGTAAATAGATTTCCATCATTATCAGTGCCGTAACTTTTTGCTTCTATTTTGTGGTAGAATTTTCGGGCTTCATCTCTGTCCCTGACCCATTTTCTACCAAGCGAGGCTTCACACAAGGCGATAGTCTAGCATGCGATCTCTTTAACATCATAATAGAGATGATCACGTGGCAGGCAGCAGTTAACACGACTGACACCATCTTTAATAAAAGCCACATGATGCTCGCGTATACCGATGATATAGATATTTTTGGCCGAGGACTGCGGGATATTACTGCGGCCTTTTCAAACATTGAGAAGCAGTCGGCAGAAGTGGGTCTGGTGATTAATAAGGATAAAACCAAGTTATTTGTTTATACGAACAAAGAGTTTACTCGTTATGGACGCTTGACAACTATTACTTTAAAGTTGTAGCTGATTTTGTCTACCTCGGCTAGGCCATGAAAAAAATCATAATGTCAGCCTGAAAATTAAGAGACAAGTATTGATCGCAAGCCGCTGCTACTATGAACTGAGCAAGCGTTTTAATGATAATGCCCTCTCTCGACGAACGAAGATCCAACTCTACCAGACATTGATCCAACCTGTCTTGCTCTACAGCCTCTACAGAATCCTGGGTAATGAAGCGGACAGATCAATCTATTCTGAAAGTTCTTGAGAGAGAAATACTTCGCAAAATATTTGGACCCATCATCGTGAACGGCGAGTACCGTCGTCGAATGAATCATAAGCTGTATGAACTGTACAGCGACATCGACGTAGTCAAGCGCGTTCAAATGGACTGAATGGTTGGCTTGGACACATTGTACGAAAGTCGAAAAAGCTCCGGCTCGAAAAGTTTTCAGCAATAAATTCGATGGGCGTTGCAGGAGGGGGCGACCAAAACTACCGCGGATGGACCGGGTGACAGAGCTGTTATATAGGCTTGGTGTGACAGATTATCCACGGTGCGCAAAAGACCGAAGCGTTTGGAATATTTTTCTGTCATTAAAGAAGAAGAATTTCTATCCCTGTACCTCTGAATACTCGCGATCTCCCGTTGCATCATCTGATGTTTTTCTTTCGCTTAAATAGTTGTCTCGCATATTTAAGTGACGCCTTAGGCTGTTCCCTCACAGCCCGAGAAACTATAGTCTATAGCGTTGATCGTACCAGGATTTGTCTGAGTGCCGTTTTTCATACCCAAGCACTGTAGTTGCGGCTTTTGTCGTGGAATACTCAATATGCTGGCACTGTGTGGCAAGAACGTAGAAAGTATGGAGTAGTTGGGGGAGCTGCTAGGAGTAGGCAGTGGCTATCTCTGGGTTTTGCAGCATCGCAATGTCCAGCTTTCTTTGTGTTTGGTCACGTGCATTTTTCGCTTTGCTCAATCTTGTGCGTACCTTAGCTGCAAGCAGGTTATGATCCGTGCCAATATTAGCACCACGAATCATGCGCACTTCCATGACAATTTGATTTTTGTTGTCTTGATCGGGGATAGTTCAGTTAACTTGGGAATATCTTTATGTTGAAATCTGGTTTTACTCATTACCATGTTCCTTGCCGCTGCGAAGCTAACCAGCCAAAACCCGTTGTCAGACGTGTTGGTTGGTAAGCTTAATTTACCGTACAAAGGACCTAGGACATCTTTTCTTCCTATTTTCGCATTTAAATTTCCCACCACAATTTTTATGTCGTGGCAAGGGAAATAGTCATATGTTTCCTCTAGGCCCTCATAGAGTGTACCCTTAATCTCATCGTCTTTATCTTCCGTCGGGGCATGCGTACGAATCAACACGATGTAGAAATATTTCGCTTTAATGCGGATTGTGGCTATTCGATTACTAACTGGATTAAACAGCCAGACAATATGTCTGAGTCTCTGGCCAATTTCGAATGGAGAAATTCGTGCTTCTGCGCATGTCAGCTGTAGTTGAAGTCGCTAATTTTTTAGTCGCGATTATCGCTGTCCTGTCCATCTCATCTCCAGGAAATCGGTGATGTCAGCCTTGTATTTTTTGAGAACATCCGCAAGACGGATTGTGGCGCGTTCACTTTAGAGAGTCCGGACGTTCCATAGCATATGCTTAGATCATGGTCCTTTTAAAGTTTGCGTGGCAGCATTTATTGGATTGAGTGCGAACGCAGTGATTGTTCTTCCATTTGTAACGCCCATAAGGAGGCTTGGTATCCTCAAAGCGGACGTTAAGTTCTAAGATGGGCAAGATCGATCAAAAACTACTCCAACCTGACATATTGAGCTGAAATTTAGAATTGTAATCTTATATTGTCAAAGCAGAGATTAGGTTCTAAGCTGAGCTCAGTCAGTAAAATCTTTTCCCACCTCCCATACAAACTCCCCCTTTTAAGAGATTGTCATCGCTATTACAGCTGTAGTTAAGTAGCTATCAAGCAGATATTTGGTATGCAAGCTTATATCCTCTAAGTGGAGATTAAATTTAAAGATGAGCAAGATTGGGCTAAAACTACTCCCATGTTCCACACAAAATACACCTTTTTGGGGTATCCATCCACCTGACCCCGCGACTACACCGGTAGTTTATTAAATATGGAAAAAAAATTGGGTATGGAAGCTTCTAGCCTCTAAGCAGAGGCTAAGTTCTGAGATTATCAATATCGGTCAAAAACTACTCCTATCTCCCAAACACTTAAATTAATTTTTTTTTTGGGTGTCCCTCTGTTTCTTCTCGCTTTTACAGCCTTAATTTAAGAGCTATCGAGCAGAAATTTAATATACAAGCTTCTATCCTCTAAGTGGAGTTTAAGTTCTAATATGATCCACTTATGACGATGTTGACCTTTTGTGTTACTCTCTGGATCTTGCACCTTAAAGATTTCCTTGAATATGTTTCCGTTATTTCACATTCGCATAGTAGGATAACTTTTAATTTGTACATCAGAAGGATGTTGTGACGTTACATCGGCTTATGTCCATTACGGAGTCCTTGAAAATGTTTCCAATATATCAGAAATCATCGAGTTTGAGACTTTTTTTTCGAGACTTTGCCAAAAAGTATAAATTATCCATTTGTACCTTAAAATTTAATTAATTTTGAGAGAAGTGTAATTTACTACAATTTATGCCGAACAGTGTACCTGAATTAAAAACTGTTACTATAAACAAAAAAAAATATAATGTAAAAGGAATGCAAAGTATAAAAGAGTTTTACCCAAGGCTCTATAGCCCTTAAGAGAGTGAGAGTAACATATATTATATCCCAAATAGTAAAACCAACTTTTCTACACATCTCTTTCAATCCACAAATAATTAATATATATGTATGTAGCAAAAGAGCTCAGTACTCAGTAACAACAAAGAGAAAACTACCACGTGGATGGTAATACAATATTGAACCAGAAAATCATAAACAGAGTACCTCAAGAGAGAGAGAGTGCAAGAAGATATGTCATACAGCATTTGGAATTTTTTATATAAATCTCAAGATAAAACATTACAGCTGACAAGCAACACTACTTAAAGCAAAAATATGAAGAAAAAACAACAACCGATAAGCTAACTGAAAAATGGTCAACAAAGAGAAAACTAGTTCAAAATCTCAAGCCTCATTACATTGAGATTGTTGCTGTTAGTTTTAAGGCTGCTGTAAATATAAAAATTAAGATTTCTAGGAAATTTTTAATTTAATAGAGTAAAATATATAATGATATTTAGTAGTTAGAGGCAATGTAAGTTGTATTCGTAAGCAAATTCAAATAAAGAATATTAAAAATGATGAGAAAATTTGTTAAAAGAATCTCCGTCGTAAGATGTAAAATTTAACTCTTTAAGGCTGTAATATTTACTTGCAGAAGAGTAAACATATTTATTACTAAGGCCATATGCAAATGATGTATTAACTTACTTTATATGCATATGGCTTGTCTGTGTATCATAAATACAATATACATATTACTGAAATCTTCACAGTTTTCCAGATACTTGTTAAAATATAATCAACGAGAAAATAATGTAAGACAATATAAGGCAGCCAAAAATGTAACGATATAATAACTGACGGTATTAAGATTGATTTTTCACAACTTAATGCATAGCTGTTTTGCAAAAACATTAAAAAAACCCAAATAATACGAAAATACACTATAGTAATTGACTTTATCCAACATGACTACGATATAATTTTAAGAACCCTTAAGTATATGAGAACAATAAAAAATTGTTACAACAAACTGTAATATTACTACACAAAGGAATTTAAGCTATTCTCCTGGGTCATATATGATGTTGTAATGAAGGTCAATTTTATTAAGTTCAACATAGTTTACGCATTACAACTTAACACAAAAGCAAAAGAGTACAAAGGATGCTAAGAAGAGATAAAATAACAACATAACAGTTGAAGGTACAGTTGAAAGGTATTTCAAGGAATTGAAGTATTAAAAGCATAAATGAAACTAAAAAAACGAAAAGTTTTCATAAATGAAAAATTAGGTCATCGACTACTGACCAGCATTTAGATTAAAGATGATGTCGATGATTTTAAGTCATATTTAATGAAGAAAGGAAAGAAACTACAAAAAATATAATTATAAAAGTAATAATACAGTATGGATGCTAAAAAGAAAAATGTGTTTATGTACAATAGTCGAATTACCCTAAATAATTTATATACCCAATAATATATATCTAAAAATGTACTTCTAAAGAAAAAAATATAAGAGTTTAATTCGATCATTTACATGGAGATACCAAAAAAAAAAGGTCGAAAGTTTCGGTTTTTTGATGTTTAGCCTAATTCTACAGGGTAATCAAGCTGACCAAATTCAAACATCATGCTGTTTTCCAGAAGGGGTCAGCCAGTACAGTGGTTCTCGAGTTATGTAAAAAAAGAGCCTAAAACGTGCCAAATTCCTCGATACTTACGATACTTTCTAACTTCAAATCGATATTAAATTATTATGGCATGTTACTTGACAAAACGAATGATGCAGAACTTTTTGTTTTTAGGGCTACATCACGTGCAGTTCTCAGAATTGAGTCCCGAAACTGTTGATTATGCAGAAAAACCATATAAGAACAGCTTAAAGATATTATAATTCTTAAATTTCGGATTTTGATTTCATCAAATTTGGGCTAGTCGTTCTTAAGCAATGCCACCAAACGTGGATGTAATAGCTTAAAAACTTAAAGCCCCAGCTTTACATACTCTGCAGTCTTATTATTTATGGGGGTGATATCGGTCATTTGTAAAAGATGGAAAATGTTTCGGTTTTCTGATGTTTAAATTCAAATATCCTGCCCTTTTCCGTTTTGAAGTTATGGGAGAACTATAAATGTTACAAAAATAGGTGATACAGTCCATGTTCATTCCTAAGTCAAACTGTTATAAGCGGTATAAAGATGTGATTTGTTATATATGTTGTTGTTGGTACAGTATGAATTTCAGCCAGGGTGGAAGTGTGCTGTGTCACGCGCATTTTAAAATCAACCGTTATAACTGCCATACTAATAGTTTGATCGTCCTCAAAATTTTACAGAATGTTGTAGTTCGCCTAGAGACATGAAGGGGCTCTTTGGAACCGAGTTAGTAAAAAGTGACGAGGCGCCGCCGACGCACTATAATATTTGACCATTAAAATGTATCAAACAATTGTCCGTACACCAAGCAAACATGTCGTAGCTGCCCCGACTACAACAGTGATGTGTTTTTTTCATTTACTTTACAGGTATGTGTTTTTCAATTACTTTTCAGGAGAGCGTATCGGTGGGGATCCTATAAATAGAAAATGTAGGCAATGTTCATTGGAGTTGGACCGGAAACAGCTTTTGTTAGATTGGAGGACACAATTTGAATTTTTATTACATACTAGCTGGCCCGGCAGACTTCGTCCTGCCTTCAAATTATTGTAAAAGATGTTGAGTGCAGTTGAAATCTAAAAACGATTGGTTTATTATTTTTGACCTCTAAAATATTTCAATTGAAAGGGCGAGGTTTTCCCGGACAAATTCTGTTATTCATATATCTTAAAGATTATTATATATTATTATAAGAATTGGTAAAACGGATCAGCAGTGTCGTCCATGATGTGATGAAAACTTACTTATTGATAGGCATATATTCTAAAATCACATTTTGAAGCCGATTGACTGACTTATAACTTTCTGCGTTGGTGTACTGGGTGATTGTACCTTTTTATCCTAAGAGTACGAATTTTCAAAATTGCCTTCATTAGGCTCAGCAACCCCATTAACCGTATGGTCTGGGTGATATAAACAGTTATTCCTATTTTCGTTATTGTCCCCTAAAATTTCGAAATGGGAAAAACCACTTTGTGAAGCTCTCTAATTCTGTAGGAAGTGCGCCATTATAAAAGTTAGTCATTCTTCTTTAAGCCTTTTTGCGGTCTGGGTGACCATCTACAGCCAATCCTTAACTTTCACTGAAATTTTGGGACAAATGGGGTCAACCGTTTTCACAATTAGTGGTGACATCAAAATGTACATCTTTTTTATATATATTGACTTCTGAATAACTATGATGTCAAAACCGGCAACTGGTTCCAAACATACATTCAAAATCTTCTCATGCCAAAAAAATCATATATTTTAAGTTTAAGTAAAATCGGACAATCGATATAAATTTTCGAAATAATTCAACACCAGCCAAATCAACTGCGGGTCCATATATACAACAAAAATTCTAATAATAAAACAAATATACATTCTAAATTTTAGTCAAAATGTTTCATTCGTTAAAATTTTCATTATAATTCCACCCTAGCGACACCTACTGGGTCTATTTATACAAAAAAAATGTTCTTAAGGTTCCACAAACATATACACTAAATTTCAGTTAAATTGGTACATGCATTCAAATTTTCGATATAAATCCACCCTAGCGCCATCTACCAGGTCCATTTGTACATACATTTTTTTCTGATGATCAAACAAACATAGGTTCTGAATTTCAGTTTAATTGGCCCATTCGTTAAAATTTTGATTGTAAACCGACCCCAGCGCCACCTACCGGTTCCATTTGTACATAAAATGTTTTCTCATGATCAAACGAATATCCAATTTAAAATTCAGTTGAATTGGTACATGCATTCAAATTTTCGATATAAATCCACCCTAGCGCCATCTGGAGTGGATTTTTTTCTTTACGAACAATCTACGGAAAATTTCGAATCGAATAAAAAAAAAATCAGCCAAATCGCTCCAGCCGTTCTGTAGTGATGGTATGACATACGTGGACCATTTCATTTTTATATATATAGATCAGTATTACCAAACATTTGAAAATATTCTATGCATGTGGTTTTTTAGACCTATAGAACTTCAGATAGGTATAAGTGTATATCTTGCTGTAATACTAATGGAGTGTGTTAGGTTATCTTTCAGTATACTTTGGCAAATCACCATGCAAAGACTAACACTTGAGCACTTTGTAAAGTTTATGGTGATCATAATTATCCATATGAGCAGCTAATACGCAATACTATGGATTGACCATATTTACTATTTTGAATAATATTCAGTGAGGCCTGTACGAATAAGTAATTAATCTTCCCCCTGTTTCCTAGTGTATGTTTCTTCCCAGTTGGGGAGACATACGTCCGTTGATCCTTGGGCGTCTTCTAGCCGCCCGTATGTTCTCATAGTGAGCGGTCGATGGTCTGCGTCTGTTTCCAGAGAAGCGGCAAACACTAAGTTTTCGTCTAAATGTCCCAAAACAAGTGAAGCCCTGCGCATCCGGTCAAGGGCTTCATAATGACTGAAGGCCCGACAACTACAGCGTCGGTTTCAGGCTGTATTAAGTTGTCTGCTGCTGAGACCTCATCTAGTGGATATGTGTCGCCAGGCTCCGGTAGTAGATCACCTACTTGTGTGTCACAAACCAAACCGACACTGCCAAAATTCAGTCATAATCCAAGCCTGGTACATAGTGATTCTTCGAAACCAGCTGCCTCAAAGGCTCCCAAGGTCCTCATGGGATGAAATCCTGTCGAGACCCCTGCTTCAGGTGTTGGTGACAAAGGCGTGTCAACCTGTCAACGAAGATTCTAACTCGATAACTCGGTAGCAGTAGATGAGGACGACCTCTTGGAATCTGACGACGACCCAGAGGACGCCAACACAACTGTCATCCACTCCAAAATAACAATACTTTTCAATTATATCATGTGGGCTTTATCTTCCAAACGGGTGATCAAATCCTTACGAAACTTGGAACTATTACGTAAAACAGTTTTGGCTAGGGATGATATCCTATATATTCTAGTCGATCCGATAATTCAGTTCAAAACTACAGCGTTTTGAAAAGACAAAACATACCCAGGTATGTTGACATAAAGGTTAAATGGAAATAACATACATTTTCCAAAATTGTTGTTAGTATTTAACCAAATTAAGCTCGATTTGTCTTTGATATAACTAATACTGGATTGTACTACTCGTTCTTAAGGTATTCCCTTAAACTTGGCAGTAGAAGCTTAAAAACTCTAAGTCCAAAGCAGCACGGATTAACATACACCAATCGCACTTAAACTTCTAAAAAAACTTAATTTCCCTTTGCACCCCATGAATGAGGCATGGGATAACTTCTCGCGTTGTTGTGAATTAACACGCTTTCTATTTTTAGATTCACAACTAACGGCACCTACTTGTTTATCGACGAATGCGAACGTCACTGTTTGAGAAGCTCTTACTAGACACGACTATTGAATCGACGCTTAATACTGCAAAGTTGCTGTCAACAACATTCGAGGGGAGCCGACAATGAAAGAAAATTTAATTTATTTTTCTTTTTTAAGATGACTGGATCCAGGTTTGAACCTGCGATCTTCCGCATGGTAGTCGCGTGTTCTAACCACTATGCCACGGCCGGTCCCAAACTTCGGTAATCGTAAAAACTGCAAAGATTTATCATTTTTGGGAGGTAGCACCGACAAAATTCTGAATTTTTGTCCCATAAAACTTCCGACCAACCTATTGAACACATTCAGTTGAGGTTGCAAAACAGTTTACATATCATAGATTTCTACATATAAACTTAAAACGTGGGGAAGTTAATGTTTTTCAAAACCAAATAGAATCCGCCAAGTTGTTTGTGACAGCAAGTTAACCCAATTATCATTTACGTCTACATTGCTGTTTACATAAAACTTTTCTGATTTGTTATTTGTTATGATTAACTATAAAGTTGCTTGTGTACAGATTTAACATTAAAATATGATGCTATCATTTATATAAAATTTGTCTTTTGATTATCTCAACAGAAAAGTCTCTCCTCCCCAACGGCCTTTGCGCGACTTGTTTTGTGCCATCCTTCCTTGATGTGTCGCCCAGCACAAAGCCTATGATGTGAGTGCCAACCATTACCTTCCACAACATAATATTTGTAAAAATTCCAATAGACCAGACCAGACCAGACTCACTTGCCCGAGTTAAAGGCGTTGGAAAATTAGATGACTCCACACACACACACACACACGCACTAAACAACATTTTACACTCTCCCATGAACATGGAAATGTATACATTTTCCATAGCACTTAACAAGAACAAAACTTCCTGACTGTCAAAAACAGCTGATTGTACTGAACAAATCCTTGGTTGGAATTTATGTAGCTGCTGATTCCAAACACAGAGAGAGAGATAACCAACATACGGAGAGTCTGCGCATTCTGCACTGCAGAGAGTTAATGGTTATTGAGTACTAAATAAAATCCACATGTGTCATATTCCTTAGAACACCAAAAAACTAATGATGTGATGGTGGTGTGTACATGAAAACGATGTGTCAAGCCTCAGTCGTTGGAATAAACTCGTACGAAACGCAACTCTCGTCAAAGGGGAAGACCCTGTCGCGCAAAAAAAAAAACAAAACCCCTGGCGTTACGGTAAACGGTAATAAAGTGAGATTTTAGTTACTCAAAGGAGAAAAATAGAAAAGAAATTCTGAAAAGGAAATGAAATGAAATGAAAAATAAAGTAAAAAATTTAAAGCTAATATCGTCATCGTGCATAAAATTAAGTGTTTACAGTTTAAGCCAGATATTGTAAATCTTTTGATGTGGCTAAAAAATTAAAGCAGTTTGTCCTCTTATTGTTTACATTAAGTAATGCAAAGCAACAAAAACTTCGGCAATTCGGTTTTACGTCAATCACATCGCGCGTTACCCCCGTTGAGTATTATCGATATATATCGGAAACGGAAACGAATGACAACGTTCGTGGTTTCTAGGTGAAAGAAGTGAAGTTGTACGTTTTTTTCTACATGTGGTGTGGTGTTGTCTAAGCAGAGTGACACATCTATATGTATTAGTGGTGGGAAATACGACCTGTGGTTGTGCATTAATTAAAGTCAACAATTTGTAGACCATTAACCGCTAGTGTTCTACTCCATTTACACTACATAGCCTGTTAATCAAAAAAAAAAAGAACTAAAACAGTACATGTTGCCTATCCAAAAGGCGAACACACACACACAAACTATCCTAGCAAAATGAGAGCAAATGTATCATAAATGACCCTAAAAGTTTACAGTCCATATAAATGGGGCTGGCTGATGTATGACATGCAAAACAAGTGCATAATTTTGGGCGCACGTTTGAAATTGTGTAGTGGTCGTGGTCTATAGTGGTGTTATGGTTTAAAGGCTCACACGAAAGTTTTAAAAACACTTGAAGGATAGGAAAAAGCAAAGCGTTAAACAAAATAAGTTAAATGATATGAAATGTGGAAAAAGCACAACTATGTCTACTTTAAGGTTATGCAAAACGCGTCGGAAATAAAGCATACCTTAAGGAGGAAGTAAAGTAAACTTCATTATAATTAAAACACAAGGAACATGTAAAAAACCTAAACAAACCCAGAAAATTAACAAAAATTACCCTTACTAGAACAAAAAATACCATTTCCATTCCCCCCACACACACAAATTGTCGCTTTCACAACATTTAAGGGGAAAATAAATATATACAAAATAAAGGAAACCAGTGTAAAATTCCATTTAAATGGTAACCCAAAATACGAAAATCTCCCATAGACTACCACTATCAACAAAAAAAAGCGGTCGGAAAAGGCATATAAATCATAGCACTACCACATTCAGGCTTCATAAATCTCTGCCCTGCCGCTTGTAAGATGGCAATATTACCGCAAATACTATGGCATACTTTTAGGAGCAACACGGAGTAAACATAAAATTTATATGGAGGGAACTGTGGAATATAAAAATAAAACAGTAACAAAGCTGCTCATATAAATTAAAAGGTACAGAAACTAAAGCCTATCTTAAGGCTGTTGGGGGAGACCAGACAAAACGAAAGTGAAATAAATTTAAAAAGAATTAGTTTTAAGGCAACACAAATTAAGTGAAACGAAATTAAAGAGAAAAACTTGAAATTTATCAATATAATAAATTGTAAAGATTTGAAGAAAAAAATACATATTGAAGGAAGGCCGTAAGCAAGAAAAAAATATTAACTTAAATACAAGAAAAATAAATTAAAGCTTAAGAAAAATCTACATAAATGTGCACAAATTTTACAAATCTGAACTTAAAAAAGCCGCTGTCTTTAAAAGTAATGTTAATTAATTCTTTAAAATATCAAAGTCTTAACACATAAATTACAAAACTAAGCATAGTTTAAGGCTGAAAACGGTTGCTGTAAAAAATTGAAATAAAATCTGGCAAATCTTAAAAAAAAACCTTAAAGAAAGAAAAGGATAATAAAAAATACTCCAGCAAAAAATTGTTGCCCAAATTAAGTAAAATAAAATCTAAACAAAATCTCTAAAAATCTAAAACAGTGAAAGCTGTAAAAATAAATACTCAAACAAAAAATCAAGTATACCTTCAGGCTGAAAATATGAACTATGCATTACAACCAAACTCAATGGAAAAAGGAGTAAAATAACAATACCAAACAAAATTTAAAAAGTCAGGATATATTTGCATCAGCTCTATAAATACCGCTACCACAACAATTACCTAAAAATATTTATTTAAAAACGTAAAATGTTTAATCCCTAAAATTCCCAATATTACAAAATCAAAGAAAGATGCTTGCAAATAAAACATCATAGCATGCTTAAGAGGGCTGTACATTACAAAACACAATGAAGTCTATTTCTTAGAGTATTTCTGTGTTGTTAAACAAAATCTCTCTCTAAGACGGATTAAGATGTTAAATAAAGGGAAACGTGTTCTATGGGTTACCGCCATCATTAGCAAATATCCTTATTAGGATCAACAGAGAAAAAAAACACATAACAATTTAAAAGAAACAGCTTTCGTTTATAAAGCAACAGCAGCAGTTCTAGCAGCATCAGCAACAGCAAAATTCAAACGGCATCACATTTATTTCGGATCAAATAGAAAAATGTCAAATGCTACGCATCCCTAAAATTCAACAAAGCGTTAAGCATACTCAACATTCCGTACGATGTTAACGATATAGAATAACATATCTAAGGGATACAATCTAAAGCAACAAAATATGAAACATTTTTAAGCTGGCTGCCAAACCAACCAACGAACCAACGAAATAGCACAAACACAACAACCGGTTTTTGTGCTGACCACATATAAAATCGCAGCACGCGTTGCTTTCCAGCACAACCATGCCACAGAGAGGCTGCTAAAAAAAATCACAGATTTTTCATTTTAAGAACACACACACACACTCACACAATAAACAGCCATACAATACAGCACAACAAGAAAAAATAGAAAACGTCGTCACCTCAAAACCTTTACGTCTCAACAACACAAATGTAAAAGCGTTACGAGTGTATTGCTAAGTGTAGCTGTATCCTGTTTATATCAATGTATATATATATAAAAGTGTTTGTGTCCATATGTGTGTATAAGTGTGAGTGCATTCGCT
Organism: Muscina levida; assembly: GCA_964034835.1. Taxonomy (NCBI): domain Eukaryota; kingdom Metazoa; phylum Arthropoda; class Insecta; order Diptera; family Muscidae; genus Muscina; species Muscina levida. Next base: position 33,482 of record CAXIUB010000083.1, on the reverse strand, counting down.
CCTTTACTCTTAAAACAGTGAAAGTCTAAACGAGTCAAGCATAGAGTAGTAAGCACAAAGTGTAGTGTCAATTCCACAATCATCAAGCCAAAGGAATAAAATCAAAGAAATCGGAGAAGGATCAAACAAAAAATAGAAGGCGTTAGGAGTGAGCACACAACTGAACCTCTACTATCCCTCCATCTCGCCCTCTCCATCACAAAACAAGGTAAATCAACATGAAACATAAAACTTAGCTTAAGTTGTCAATAAATACAAGAGCAACTGCAACAACAACCAGAGTTGTAGAGAAGTCATAGTTTGCACAAAAAAACAGAAACTAAATACGTTTAACTTACCAACAACCAACAACAATTTGTTAAAGGACATCAGCATAGGGGCAGAAAGTAAAATATACTCTATAAGTATTTGCTCTTCTCCCCCCAAAAGTTTGCTTTTGCTATATTTACTCTAAACATACTAAAAGATTTTACTAATAGCTGTATTTTTATTTTTTTTATTTTTATGAAGTTTTTTTTGTGTCCTCAAATAATGTTGTTTGATTTTGTGAGGACTTGAAGTTATTTCTACTCCATACTGTGTGTGTGTGTTATAAGCGAACCTTATGAAATGTAGTATTACAAACGTCCGTTATGGGGGCAGATTTCTTTGGGCGCTTCTTGTTTGGGGATTTTTCAATTTTTCTAAATGTTTTTCTAATAAAATAAAAGTACTTTGATTTTGATGATTGTATGGCTGGGCTCTCATTGATATAAGTAATGGTTGAATGCCGTAATATAATTGGGTGTAAATGAAAGGAGGACAAGAGGAAAATTACTGAAATACTAATACTAATATAACAACTAGTAACTAGCGTAACCGCAGTTCATTCGTCCAGTTGAAAGTTATGGAAGGAAGATTAACTTTTGTTAGGAGGTACCAGAAGAGGTCAGCCGAAAATTTTCATTAGCGTATATCTTGCGTAAAATGTGACTGAATTCAGAGTACTTACAAAAAAAAAGATGCATGTAAAACTATGTGAGTACCAGAAAGAGTGTGACCAACGTTTAGATTTTCTGAGGATTTGTGTTACAGGATAACACAGTACAACACATGATTTTGGGACTCAATTCTGAGAACTGCACCTGAAAGTAGCCCCAAAAAGAAAAAGTTTTGCATCATTCGTATTGTCAAGTTACATGCCATAATAATTTAATATCGATTTGAAGTTAGTAAGTTTCGTATAGGAGAATTTGTCACGTTTTAGGCTCTTTGGCTATATTGTTACATGGGGGCGTATGATTATCATAAGTAATATTCTAAGTAAATCATACGCCACGGAGTACACCAGTTTTATTGTAACTGCTACAAAATAAACCCAGTTCAAAATCAATTGATGAATGGAAAAGTGAAACTGTTGCTTATGTAGGGAAACGTTATATCAACAGATTAAAGGAATTGTAATTCAAAATTTTTAAATTTGTGTCACCTAAATCGGACTAGTGGTTCTCGAGTTATGCCAAACAAAAGAGCATAAAACGTGACAAATTCCCTTATACGATACTTACTAACTTCAAATCGATTTTAAATTATTATGGCATGTTACATGACAAGGCGAATGATGCAGAACTTCTTCTTATTGGGGCTACTTTCATGAGCAGTTCTTAGAATTGAGTCCCAAATCAATGGGCTGAAAAATGTTGTACTGTGTAATTAAACTGATCAAGTGCAAATATCCTCCCTATATTCATTCCCTTGTATTCATGTAAGAAATGTAAATTTTCCCAAAAAATGACATTTATGGGAGGTACAATAACGGCTGGGGCTATTCCGCCCATTTACAATATTTATACTTGTAAATTTTCAAAAGAATCAGTATGGATATATAGCGTTATCCTGCCCACTAGTCAGACAGATAAACGGACATGGCTCAATCGTCTTAAAATGTTCTGATACGAATTTGGTCTAAATATACTTTGAGTCTAGCACGTCTCCTTGAATGCACTACACTTTTTCTCGTATCAAATGATACATACAATACGATGTTCCAAATTCAGCGATTTTTGGACTTCAGCTTAGCGTTAGGTCTCAAACGAAGTGTATATTAAAGTTAGTTACAGGCAAAAACTTTTTCTTTTGAAGGGTTCTTCTGTTTTCCTTTTTGTACCGCCCACAAGGAGGTGTGGTAGGTATGACAAAATATTTTTATATATAAAAGGCTTCGGTGACTGACTGATCATACCCCAGCACAAACGGCTAATGCTAGAACCTTGAAATTTGGCATTGGATTTTTGAAAAACTCGGCCTGCCAGTGGTTTTAAAAGGGCGTGGCACCACCCGTACAGCTCGAAATTTGAAATTGTTGTCTCTTATAAACAATTATACGTACGAAGTCGAGATTTGGAACATAGGTTGGTAGTACAAGAAAAATATTTTCTTGTGAAAAGCCCCGAAAAGCCAAATAAATGGAGGACTGTACCTACAATTTCTCAGTGTGGTATAAATAGCCGTAGAGCCGCTGTTATAGACTGTATGAAATCATAACACAGTACAACATTGATTTGGAACTTAATTCTGAGAACTGCACGCGAAAGTAGCCCCAAAGAGAAGAAGTTCTGCATCATTCGTTTTGTCAAGTAACATGCCATTAAAATTTAATATCGATTTGAAGTTAGTAAGTATCGAATTGGAGAGTTTGTTTTGTTTGACATAATTCGAGAACCACCAGTCCGATTTAGCTGAAACAAATGTAAAAAAAATAATAATTACAATTCTTTTGATCTATAACATTCCCTACATTAGCAACAGTTTCAATTTTCCATTCATCAACTGATTTTGAACTGGGTTTATATTGTAGCATATACAATAAAACTGTTGTACTACGTGGCGTATGATTTACGTGGAATAGTACTTATGATAATCTTACGCCACCATATAGTTTTTTGTTATGCCAAACAAAAGAATGTGTTGTACTACCACCAAAATCTTAATTTGATATATGTTAAGAGGCATTAGGAGTATAAAAATAGGAGTAAAATAGGAGTAAAATAGGATTAAAACTGGTACCTTCAACCAGACCAAACGGTTATTGCTATAATCGAGAAAAAATTTATATGGGCGTGCTTCCTATATAATTAGAACGCAGCAAGAGAGGGTTTGTCGAAATTTGTACTTTAAGGGTCAAAAGAAAAGGCCTAAAAAGAATAAAACTTATACAGAATAATACTGGTAAAGTAGTCTTGCAAAAATTAAAGTGAATAATGTTATGAATTAGTTGTGCGATATACTTTAGTTGTAAAAATACCGGAAAAGGGATAAAACTGGTAGTATTGGTCAGATCAAATGGCTAAAGGTAGAGTCGTAAAAATTTATATAGTAGTGGTTTTTAAATATTCGTACTGCTGAAAGGAATGAAAGTGACATCATCACCTAGACCAAACGGCTAAAGCTATTATCATATATGGACATGCTTCCTACAGAATCAGAGGAGGTACATCCCATCTTAGTTGTGCGATATGAATATATTTTTCGAAATTTGTATTGTTCTTGATTTCGTTTTTTGTTGATGATATTATCATAGTTCTGTTTAAGATCAGTTTTATTGCCAATAGATTTTTGTTCAAGAGTGTGAAATGTATTATGTTGACAGCAGTTTAGGCGTATGACGTCATTTCGACATTAACCACAATGTCTCGTCAGCGCCCTTTGCTGTGCCTTCTCCGCTATCATCACAAACCTTAGGGGAAGAAATCATCTCAAAGTTAATGTGAACTTTTCCCAACGGTGCCAAGTGCACAACATGCCAACATTTTTATTCAATGAAAGCACACGCAACGAAGTACCTGTTTATGATATTTCATGCTATTCTGTGCATATTTGCCTAACAAAACTAAGAAAAATTAATTTTTTTATTCCCGGTATTCCCGGGAAATATATCAATCCCGAGATAGGTCCGGAGAAACCTGGAATACCCGGGAATTGGGTAGCACTATTAATTACCTTCAATAAAAACGAAAAATTTTAACGGAAATATTATTTTGTGGAGAATTTTTGTGTTTTGGTCGTCTTAAGTGCATTTTGTATGGGACCCCCCTTAGGAGCTGAGGATAGGGGATAGGTATGTTCGGGAAAGATGTTAGGATTGAAATACTAATAACGGTGGGTCGTACACTTTACCCCTCTGGAGGGGTAACTAAGGGAACAGCAGAAGCAAAAATTATAAAAAAAAATTCTATGGGGACCACCTTAAGGGTTGAAGATATAGGGTAAATATGATCTGAGAAACTATCGGGGTTGAAAAAATATTGGTGACTGGTCATACATTTTACTCCTCTAAGGGCGACTCCGGGGCAGTTAGAGCAGTGGGAGAAAATTTTATAAAAAAAATATTCTGTATGGGAGCACCCTTAAGGGGTGAATATGGGTAGTAGGTATGTTTGGGTAAAACGTTAGGGGGAAAAATGACTAGGGGTCAGCCATTTATTTGAACCCTCTAGGAGCGATTCTGGGGCAGTTGTGAGCATTGTTGTGGATTTTTTGCCAATACGAAAAGTTTCTCGGTAAAAATCGGGGGTTCGAATTTGATTTTTGACCCATGCTTTCTTGGGCAAGCTTTCTTAGAATTCATCGTAGATAACGATTCCGATAACCGGATGATCGGGAAAAAATTTACCCACTCTAATATACATATAAATGATCAGCCAATTTGCAGATTCCCGTGTGTCTGTCTGTCCCCGCGATTACAGCCGTATTTTAAAAGTTATCGAGCTGAACTATGGAATAGGAGCCTATATCCTCAAACCAGAGGCTAAGTAATTAGATTAGCAAGATCGGTCAAAAACTACTCCCACCTCCCTTACAAAACCTCCCTTCTTGTGGTCTATCCATGCAATTACAACCGCAGTTTAAGAGATATCGAGCTGATATTTTTGTATTTTGTATGCGAGCACCAAATCTACTCCCACCTCCCCTACCAACACTCCCCCTTTTTGGAGGTGTCCGACTGTCTGTCCCCCTAATTACAGCCGTAGTTTAACAGTTATCGAGCTGAAATTTGATATACAAACTCTAAGCGGAGGTTGAGTTCTAAGATAAGCAAAACACCTTCCTTTTCGTAGTTTAAGAGATACCGAGCTAAAATTAGGAATGAAATCTTCTATCCTCAAAGCGGAGTCTAAGTTTTATGATTAACAGCGTGTTTCAAAAACTACTTTCACCTCCCATACAGAACCCCCCACCACTCCCTTTTATGGGGGCTGTACCCGCGATTATAGCCGTAGTTTAAGAGATATTAAGATGAAACTTTACATGCAAGCTTCTGTCCTTTTAAGTGGAGGTTTAGTTCTAAGATGAGCAAGAACAAACAAAAACTACTCAAAAGTTTAATAAAGTTGTTGTTGTAGTGCAAATAACTAGTTTTGTTTTTATACCCTCACCCTACGGGAAGGAGGGTATATATCATTTGATAAGACCCAAAAGTGTAACACATAGAAGCAGTCACTTTAGACCATAGGTACCTTTGATCCAAATTCGACTCATAACTTTTTAAGTCGTTTGATCCATGTTTGTCCTGCTTGCTGGTACGCACTATAACTTTCGAAATATTTTATACATATTTTGAAATTTTGCACGAGTTAATATTTCCTCAAAACTACTTACGGTATTGCAAATGGGCTACATGGCCCGTCCCTTCTGGTACCTCCCATACAAATACATCATTCCGCTCACTTTAGAAATCGATTAATAACATCAATATATTCAACGCTATCGTACCCAAATTCTGTAAAGTAATAACAGGATAAAGTTTTGGAGAAAAAATTAGGAGGCTAGCTACGTCCCTTATGGTACCGAGAAATTGAGCAATAATATCAATATACTAGAAAATTGTATGTTTTACTGAGAGTGAGGGTATATGTAAGTCGGGATTCGCGACTGAAACTTTCTTACTGGTTATGTGTACAAATGCTGTAGGTAAAACCGATTACTTAACTAGTTTTCTTTAAGTTTTTTTTCTTTGTAGTCGCTCTCCATCCGCTCTCTCGCTCTTCATATCACATCCATTGCATAATTGCACTGTAGCTTGGAGTCACGGGTGTGACCAAATAGGTTCTTAATAAATAGTAAGGACAATTATCGTTTTTAAGTGTTTATTGTTGCTGCAGCCTTTGCAATATCTTTAACACAATTCATTATAATGTCGGTAGATAGACCTCGTCTTATTTTGTATGTACAACAGTTCCACTGACTGAAATTTTTGTAGTGATTTTAATATTCAAGTTTATTTATTTTAGTATGAAACGTTTTTTTTTTCAACTAAACTTAAAGACATTTAAACTTAAATATCTTCGTACAAAAATATACAGCAATTTCTTACATAAGGATGTGATGGTGTGATGTTATTGTTATTATGGGAACTGGTCTTCTACAAACAAAGGCGGTTCACGCACAAATACGGAAACACCCGGAATTTCATATTAATAAAAAATTCCCCTAGAATTCTGGGAAACTCCTAGGATTTAGCATGAAAAGTTCCTACACAGCATAAAAATTGTTCCGTTACTTAATACTAATACTGAATACAAACAAAAAACAAGGTATTTCATAGGAATCATACCAACAATAGTGGTAAGAGTTTATTGACAGTATCTCTATTGTTAGAAGATAATAACTCTGGTATGTAACAAGAATATCTAGTGTTTTTTTACCTGTAAAAAATATCATATCACACCTTAAAGCTTATACCCCTCACTGATATTAAGTATACAAGACTGACGATAACTTTGAGAGCGGTTTATTAGACAATTGTTTACTATACAGATAGCCTCAAGAGAGATTAATAGCAATATTGAAGAAAAATTTATACTGAGCTGTTAACAGACGATTATCGCAGGTTCATAGTCACGTGGGGTAGCTTTGAAAAACAACAAGGTATATTAAAAAAAACATATCATGTCTATCTAATTGCAGTATGATATTTTTCAATTTCACTGTAATATAAATACTTAGCACAGATTAAGGTCACACCTTATAATATTAAAATTTCTGCTAAATGAAATAGTTGTGAAAAATTCTAGGTATTTTAATGTCAGTGCATGTCATTGTCGATGATACTATTTACAGATCTCGTAAATGTTCAACGACTATTCTCAGAAATACCTAAACTTATATGTTATTTAATGTAATGGTAAACTAACATGAATAAATAATTCCTCATTGTTATGGTTCATATCTCTTATACATTTGTTATACCTAAAGCTATGTCGTACATTAGGCTGTCAGATGTGTACCAAGTGTTGCATACCTTAAGGTGTTGTAGCAAATTTGAGTATTTAACATACCATGAAAGCATAATTCTGTTTTAGGTGGACATAATTAATGATGACAGCAACTTTTTGACAATCATAAACCAATTTTAATGAAACCAAGTAAGAAAGTTTCAGTCGGGTTAACCGACTTACATCTTCCCCTTACTCTCAGTAAAAATATAAAATTTGCTTAGCAATGCACAGTATTTGGGCACTATCTCGTTGGGTGTAAGCGGAATGGTACAATGGGGTGGTACCAGAAGGGGCGTGGCTAGACTTCAAGTTTTCTCTCCAAAACTTTATACTGCTGTAGTTTTACTTAATACAGAATTTGGGCACAATCGCATTGGGCGTATTGATATTACTGCTTAATATCTAAAGTAGGCGGAATGATACATTTGTGTGGGAGGTACCAGAAGGGGCGTAGCTAGACTTCCAGATTTTTTCTTAAAAATTTCACCTCAGGCACGATCGCGTTGTGTGTATTGATACTATTACTTGATTTCTAAAGTGGGCGGAATGATCCATTTGTATAGGAGGCATCAGAAGGGAATGGCCATGTAGACCATTTCTAATATCGTAAGTAGTTTTGGGGAAATATTAACCTAAGTTTCAAAACACTTGGTTGCGTCTTTCGAAAGTTATCGTGCGTACCAGCCGGACAGACAGACAGATAGACGGATATTGCTCAAACGACTTAAAAAGTCATAAATCAAATTTGGTTCAAAGAAAGATAGGGTCTATAGTGACTCTTTATATGTGTTGCACTTTTGGGTCGTATCAAATGATATAAACCCTCCTACGCGTACGGTGGGGGTATAACAAAATGGACTTACATTTGTATACCCTTTACCACGTGAACGAACAGAGTAAAACGTCCATAAAGAGGTGTGGTAAATATGACAATATATGTCTACATATAAATGATCAGAGTCAAATTTTGAAACGATTTATAGATGTCCGTCTGTCTGTCTTCCATCCCCGCGATTACAGCCGTTGTTTCAGTGATATTGAGCTGAAATTTTGTATGCAAGGGTCTTGAGTTTTAATATGAGCAAGAACGGACAAAAACAACCTTCATCTCTCATACAAACACTCTCTTTTTTGAGATGTGCATCAGTCTCTCCTTGCTTTGAGGGCCGTAGTTAAAGATATATCCAGCTGAAATTTAGAATGCAAACTTGTATCCTAAAAGGGAAGGTTAAGTTCTAAAAAGATGGCAAGATCGGTTAAAAACTACTACCACCTTTCATACCAACTGCCCTACTATTGCAACCGTAGTAAAGAAGCTAAAGAAGTGAAATTTTGGTATTCAAAATTGAATCCTCTAAGCGGAGGTTAAGTTCTAAGATGAGCAAGATTGTATAAAAAATACTCCCACTTGCCATACCAACCCCACCTTTGGGGGTGTCCGTCTGTTTATCCACGCGGTTACAGCCGAAGTTTAAGAGGTGTCGAGCTTCCTCCTCTAAGCGGAGGTTAAATTTTATGATGAGCAAGATCAGAGAAATACAACCATAATAAGGGGTGTTTGTATGGGAGGTGGATACAAGCACCCCCTTATTTGGGTTGCACGGCTGTATATCACCGCTGTTACGGCTGCAGTTTAAAAGGTATCGAGCTTAAATTTTGTATGCAAGCTTCTATAGCTCAAGCGGAGGTTAGGTGCTAATATGAGCATGGTATAGAGCTTAAATTTTGTATGCAAGATTCTACCACTCAAGCGGAGGTAAGGTGCTACTATGAGCAAAGCCGCACAAAACTACTCCCACCTCCCATAAAAACTCACCCTTTTTGGGGGTGTCCTTCTGTCTGACGCTGCGTTTACAGCCGAAGTTTACGAACTATTGAGCTGAAATTTGGTATGCAAACTTCTATTCTCTACGCAGAGAGTTCTGATATGAGCGAGATAGGACAAAAGCTACTTCCACCTTCTATACAACCTTCCCAATATTTGGGGTTAAAAATAAAAATGCATAACAATATTCTCAGCTCATATAAACAATTCAAGCTCAGTATTTGACATATCAGTCAACAAATATTGAAAAAAATGGATGTGAGAGGCTGAAAGTAACGTTCACCTATCATGCTACAATAAAACTGTTGTACTTCGTGGCGTATGACTTATGTGAAATATTTGTTATCATAATCATACGCCACCATATAGTATTTATGTTATGTCAAACAAAAGAGCCTAAAACTTGACAAATTCCCCTATACGATACTTACTAACTTCAAATTGATATTAAATTATTATGGCATGTTACTTGATAAAACTCTTTTTGGGGCTACTCCCACGTGCAGTTCTCAGAATTGAGTTCCAACATCATGTGTTGTACTGTGTAAAACTTCAACTACTTACTTTAAAACCGGTCGTTAACGGATATGTGTTTAAGTATGATCTAGACAGATTATATTTTGTATACTATAAATCACAGCTTGACCTCCTTTCGTCTCGCGATAGGTAGTGAAAATGCAATACAAATTGTCATTACACAGTCGATATTTTAACTTCAGGTGTTGGTTGGCATTTTACTATTGACATAATTTACATCACCACCATTCCTGTGGTTATCAACATATATGTATGTGTTTTACTTCTCAAAATAATCCCCACACCAAAAATGCTGCAAATAATTAACAATAGATTTAAATATATAACAAATCCATTGAAATCAACTAAAGTTTAAGAGCCAATGAAACAAAAAAAAACCAACACAATTGCAATCGTGTATACACAAAACGACTTCCCACAAACGAGGGTATACACTCATCCTAACATCTCTTAGTAGAGTTTGATGAACTCATCTCCCACAGTGACACACACACAAACACCCGCGCAAGCACTTGCGTATATATATATATTAGTTATATGCATAAGTACTAAAAACACACACTCCATGCATATCTACTACGTATAAAACATTTTCTACTAATAACTAATTCAATGTTCATAACTCTCTGCTTGAACATCCCCCGCCACCACCCATGGCGCCGAGGTTTATTAAATTCATATCTATACAAGTTTTTGTATGCATGTATATATGTATTTATATAAATATTTATTTTTGTATATGTGAATATAAGAAAAACGCATAAAATATTGCCTAACTTTTAGGCGCTTATATTTTTACAAAGTAATATATTAGAAAGCCTACTTTTTGGCAGCCGGTGAAAATATTAGAAAACCTATTAACCATCCAAACAATATTTTATTAGTTGCGTAACCTCATGCAGCACACACACACACACGTACTCTGAGAGAGCGTAATAAACGTATTAAGAAGTAATTTCGATATACTTTTGGTCGTAAAATATTTATTTTAAGACAATATTCAATATACTGCGTAGATGGTGATGATTAAGAAAAGTTTGGGATTTTTTTATTATTTATATATTAGGCTAGGTTTGATTGATATACGAGGCATAAGTAGTCTTTGATGAAAGTGAAGCATTAGGGCTGAAGGGAATTAAGAATAAGGTTTTCAACTACAACGGCAACTTTTATTGGTTTTCTAACATAACAGATATGCATTAATTTTTAATTTTAAATAAATTTGGAGTTTGAAATTGAAATTTTAATTTAAATTTTGGTCAACATTTTTAATATTTCCTTTTAAAATTATATAGAGTCGCGGACGCTTAAATATATGTTGAAATTTTGGTCAAATTTAGTGATGTTCAAATTTCAGTTCTAACTATTAGCTGTACAAATAAGTTTCCGCGGTTTTTTATAAAAAATTAGGAATTTATTGTGAAGGAACAGTACATTATGTTTTATTCAGAGCTGTAAACTAATCATTACAATTTGTACTCATTACTGCTTAATTACAATTACAAGTACATCTAAAAAGGAATTGAAAGTTAACTACATTTCTAATTACATGAGGAATTGGAATTGAAACTAAAAGTCTCAACTACACAGGTAATTGTACTTGAAAGTAATGATTCCTAATTACTTTTCAATTAGCTCAATTACTTTTAAATTACAAGGAATTGAAAGGAATTGACGGAATTGGGAGGAATTGGAAGGAATTATGAGGAATTGCTGCAATTTGGAAAGGTATTGAAATAATTTTGAAATAAGGGGTAGAAATTGTAAGTTCCACAGTGTGACGTCACAAAGAGAAAATGAGAGTGGGAGCAATATATTTTAACATAACGGACCTTTCCAAATTGCAGCAATTCCTCTTAATTCCTTCCAATTCCTCCCAATTCCGTCAATTCCTTTCAATTCCTTGTAATTTAAAAGTAATTGAGCTAATTGAAAAGTAATTAGGAATCATTACTTTCAAGTACAATTACCTGTGTAGTTGAGACTTTTAGTTTCAATTCCAATTCCTCATGTAATTGGAATTGTAGTTAACTTTTAAATTCTTTCGAACATGGTAGGTAATGATTACTTGTACTTGAGTTTACAGCTCTGGTTTTATTCAAAGTATTTTCCTTCATTTGCCACTACTTTTCCCCATCTTTCTGGCAACATTCGGATACCCCGTCGAAAAAACTCTTCATCTTTTGACGCTATCCACAAATCTACCCAATTTTTGGTGTCTTCATATGATGTGAAGCGCTGCTCAGACAGACCATGTGCCATCGACCGGAACAGGTGATAATCAGAAGGTGCTAAGTCTGGTGAATACGGCGGGTGGGGTAAAACTTCCCAGTTAAGTGTTTCCAAGTATGTTTTTACCGGCACCGCAACATGTGGACGAGCATTATCGTGTAAAAGAATAATTTTGTCGTGTCTGGAGTAGTAATGGGCACGTTTTTCCTTAAGTGCCCGACTCAATCTCATCAATTGTGTTCGGTAGAGAGCTCCAGTAATGGTTTCGCTTGGTTTGAGCAATTCATAATACACGACACCAAGCTGATCCCACCAAATACACAGCATGAGTTTTTTTCCATGAATATTCGGCTTAGCTGTCGATGTTGATGGTTCGCCGGGCTTAACCCATGACTTTCTCTTCTTTGGATTATCGTAGTGAATACATTTTTCGTCACCAGTGACTATACGATGCAAAAAATTTTTTTTTATTCCTGGCAAGCAGCATGTCACTCATGCATAATCGGCATTCAACGTCTCTCGGCTTTATTTCATATGGAACCCAATTTCCTTGTTTTTGAATCATTCCCAACGATTTTAAACGATGTGAAATTGCTTGTTGAGTCACTTGTAATGTAAGTGCAAAATCTTTTTGCTTTTGGGACAAATCTTCCTCCAATAATACTTCTAATTCCATGTCTTCGTACACTTTCGGCCTTCCACTGCGTTCTTTGTCCTTCACGTCAAACTCACCGTTCTTAAACTTTTGAAACCATTCCTGACACTTCTCTCACTTAAAGCAGCTTCACCATATGCTTCAAGAAGCAATCGATGCGCCTCAGCTGCAGATTTTTTCAAATTAAAGAAGTAAATCAAAAGTTCCCCCAAATGATGCTTATTCGGCACAAAACTTGACATTTTTGCACGAAAAAAATTAAGTGATGCTGATACGGAATCACTAGTACTTTAAGGTTATGGTGTTGCCGGATGACGAAACTTGGGATATTACGTTTTACATCTGGCAATTTCTCCATAACCTTCTGGTCGGGCCATCTTTTGACAAACCACGTAAACTTATTTGTACACCAATATTTAACCATAGGTGGGTAAGAGTGTTTGATGGTAATTCTGGGCGTACGATCGCAGAGAAATTTCTTTATCTATATATATAAAAATGAAATGGTCCACGTATGTCATACCATCACATGAGAACGGCTGGAGCGATTGGCTGATTTTTTTTTTATTCGATTAAAAATTTTCCGTAGATTGTTTGTGTTGAAAAAAATCCAGGTGGCGCTAGGGTGAATTTATATCGAAAATTTGAATGCATGTACCAATTCAACTTAAATTTAGAATGGATATTCGTTTGATCATGAGAAAACATTTTATGTACAAATGGACCCGGTAGGTGGCGCTGGGGTCGGATTACAATCAAAATTTTAACGAATGGACCAATTCAACTGAAATTCAGAATCTATGTTTGTTTGATCATCAGAAAAAATTTTATGTACAAATGGACCCGGTAGATGGCGCTAGGGTGGATTTATATTGAAAATTTAAATGCATGTACCAATTTAACTGAAATTTAGTATTTATGTTTGTGGAACCTTGAGAAAAACTGTTTTGTATAAATTGACCCGGTAGGTGTCGCTAGGGTGGAATTATAATGAAAATTTTAACAAATTAAACAACTTAACTGAACATTAGAATGTATATTTGTTTTATTTTGAGAATTTTTTTTGTATATATGGACCCGCAGTTGATTTGGCTGGGGTTGAATTATTTCGAAAATTTATATCCATTGTCCGATTTTACTTAAACTTAAAATATATAATTTTTTTGACATGAGAAAATTTTGAGTGTATGTTTGGAACCAGTTGCCGGTGTTTTGCTTATGATACACTTAATTTTTGAATGTCATTTAGTCACTTTTTTTTAACATCATAGTTATTCAGAAGTCTATATATATAAAACAGATGTACATTTTGATGTCACCATAATTGTGAAAACGGTTGACCCCATTTGTCCCAAAATTTTAGTGAAAGTTGAGGATGGTCACCCAGATATAGATAAATAAATAATAGATGGTCACCCAGATATAGATGGTCACCCAGACCGCAAAAAGGCTAAAAGAAGAATGACTAACTTTTATAATGGCGCACTTCCTACAGAATTAGAGAGCTTCACAAAGTGGTTTTTCCCATTTCGAAATTTTAGGGGACAATAACGAAAATAGGAATAACTGTTGATATCACCCAGACCATACGGTTAATGGGGTTGCTGAGCCAAATGAAGGCATTTTTGGAAATTCGTACTCCTTACACCAACGCAGAAAGTTCTATGTCAGTCAATCGGCTTAAAAATTTGGTTTTAGAATATATGCCTATCAATAAGTAAGTTTTCATCACATCATGGACCGTTTTAGTAATTGTTATAATAATATATAATAATCTTTAAGATATATGAAGAACAGAATTTGTCCGGGAAACCTCGCCCTTTAAATTGAAATAGTTTAGAGGTCAAAGAAATAAACCAATCGGTATTAGATTTCAACTACACTCAACATATTTTACAAAAATGTATGTATAAATGGACCCGGTAGGTGACGCTGGTGTGGAATTATAATGAAAATTGTAAGGAATGGACACGGTGATGTGAATTTAGTGAATATTTTTATTAAAACTTTTCGATTATAATAAAGTTTAATAGTCAAGTGTGAATCTCCAAAACGTGTGTACGCGCACAAATCCGAACGACTGCACCAAATTTTCAAAATTGATGGAACGTACGAAAAGGTTTATTAAACCCCTCACAATGGAAAATATATGAGTTAGTGAGGCAAACAAAAGAAGTCCTTCTGTAAGGTGCCGGCGTCTAATGTAGTTGTTTGGCCCATAGAAATGAGACGGATGCATAGAAAAGATTTACTACTGCATTTATGAATATTCCGGCTAAAATTTTATTTTTGAGTAGTGGACGGAATACGCGTTGCAAAATGGTGAGGTTTATCTACAGAGCAGACAAATTCAAGATGAAGATGATAATATAGAAACGATATGTTTATTTTGATCAGTAGGGGAGGGAAGGTAGTGTGCTACAAATGTATTTTGGGCGTGATGAAAGAAATTTTGATACATAGGTAGTACTTACCAATACTCGATCTGAGGACAGAGATCATAGCAATAGTTTTGTTTTGTTTTCCCTATCTTTCTTAATAATTATATTTATTTCTGTGTATGTCACTAAACTTATCTTTTACGGCCTGACGGATGTTGATACAACTTTTTCTGATAAAAAGAGTTCGTATTATTAGATCTGAACTTCTTTAGCCCTCACTACCATCTACTTCGTGTAAACTTTTAAAAACGTTTTACATTTGAGATTCAGATATAAAATATGGCAAGTGTGTATGAGGCTTCAGTTCTTAGACCACTTTCCCTTATGAAATATTTTATTTGTGTCCATAGAGCTTGGTACAACTCTTTCTTATGCCAATAACTTTGCTGGCAGGACGAAGTTTGCCGGGTCAGCTAGTCTTTAATATTAAAATAAAGACAAAAAACATTGTGGAACATTTTCTGAATCTATGATAAAGCACCTAAAGGGTTTGTCGTTCTCAGATCAACATGTTTATACCCTTCAGCAGGAGCAGGAGAGTAGTGAAGGGTATATTAATTAGGACTTTCATTTGTAACGCACAGAAAAAGAGTGGTATGTATTACAATATATATATATATAAATGAGCAGCGTCAATTTAAGGGTATCCGCCTATATGTCTGTCCGTTTCCTCGATACATTACAGCTTTATCCTCAAAGCAGAGACTAATTTCTACGATGAGCGAGATCGCTCAAAAATTACTCCCACCTCCCATACAAACTCCCCCTTTTTAGGGTTTGTCCCCACTATTACAGCCGTAGCTTATGTTTTGTACAGAAACTTCTCTACTCTAAGCGGAGGTTGAGTTCTAAAATGAGCAGGATCGTTCAAAAACTACTCCCATCTCTCACACAAATTGCCCTTTTTAGGGATAAGTCCCCGCGATTACAGCAGTAGTTAAAGAGCTTTCGAGCTGAAACTTGGTATGCCACCTTCTATTCTCCAAGCATAAGTTATGTTCTAATATGAGAGAGATCAGCCAAAAGTTACTGCCACCCCTTGTTGAGGGTTTTCGCCTAACTGTCCCCGCGTCTACAGCCGTAGTTTAAGTTATATTGAGCTGATATTAAAATATACAAGATTATATCTTCTAAGCGGAGGTAAAGTTCCAAGATAAGCAAGATCGTGCAATAACTACCTCCATCTCTCATACAAACACCCCATTTAGGGATTGTCTGTCTGTAAATCCCCGCTACTACAGCCCCAGTTTAAGAGAAATCGAGGCAAAATTAGTTTGAAAGTTTTTATCCCTCAAACCGAATTTTAGTTCGAAGATAAGCAAGATCGGACAAAAACTACTCCACCTACCATACAAACTCTCTCTTTTTGAAAGTGCACGTCTGTCTGTCCCAGCGGTTAGGGCAGTAGGCTAAGATCCAACGAGCTAAAATTTGGTATGCAGGCTTCTATTCTCTTAGCGAAGGTTAAGTTCTAAGCTGAACAATATCGGACAAAAACTACTCGTACAAAATCCACCTTGTTGCGGTAAAAAATTCAAAAATACTCTAAGTTCATATAACACAGTAAAACAGATGATTTTGGGACGCAATTCTGAGAACTGCACGTGAAAGTAGCCCCAAAAAGAAAAAGTTCTGCATCATTAGTTTTCTGCATCATTCGTTTTTTATTGTAACTGCTACAAAATAAACCCAGTTTAAAATCATTTGATGAATGGAAAAGTGAAACTGTTGCTTATGTAGGGAAATGTTATATGAACAGATTAAAGGAATTGCAATTCCTAATTTTTTTAAATTTGTTTCAGCTAAATCGGACTAGTAGTTCTCGAGTTATGTCCAACAAAAGAACCTTAAACTTGACAAATTCCCTTATACGATACTTACTAACTTCAAATCGATATTAAATTCTTATGGCATGTAACTTGACAAAACGAATGATGCAAATCAATGAGCTGAAAAATTTTTAACTGTGCAAGTAACGATCCTGACTAGAGTATACAAACATTCGACTCTTTCGAAAAACCGGTTCCGGTTATATTCGAAATTTACATTATTTCAAAAACTCGGTTTTCGAATACCTAATTAAGAAAAAACCGGTTAACCGGTTATTTTTCGAGTTTTTGCTTTGTGCACAAATACAAGAAATAGTGTTACTATTATGAGCCATTTAATTTAGAAATATTAAAAACAGAGTATGGAAGAGAGCGTTTAACAGAAAAAACATGTCAAAATCGAATTAAAATATTAATAAGATTAAAATCACATTATAATATTAGCCAACTAATGGGCACCTGAAGCCAGTTTATTTTATAAGGCCAATTACAAAGTGCAACAAATTTTTGAAGGCGGAATAATTCCTTTACGGGATGAAAACCTTCACCGATGTAGTTTTCAGTTTAACCTAAAATAGACTTTGAAATAGGTACTAAAGAACCACGTTTCTTACCCGTATTGCTTTAATGCATTTTCGATATCTAATGTCAGCAATAAAATTTAACGATAAATTTTTTATGTAACTTTTGTGGAACTCTCTATCTTGAGTTTTTACGTGCCCGTTTCGTACCTATTTCAAGAAAAGTCGGAAAAATATCTTCAAATGGGACTTGAAAACATTAAAATGCTTTACAAAAATGTATCTCGGAATATTTTACATGGGGTGCTATAAGACCAAAAATCAATATCTTCAACTATTACTACTCATTTTGTCTCTTTTCAATCACTGTCTGAATGTTTGTCATTGTTTTAGTACATATTCGATATCAGATGTCTTCAATGAAATTTAACGATGATTTTTGTTGTGGAACATTTAAACTTTCTATTTGGAATCCTTACGTGTCCTTTTCGTCCTTATTTCAAGAAAAGTCAGAAAAGTGTCGTAAAATGAGACTTTGGAACATTAAAATTTTCTACAAAGATGTTGCTTACAAAAATTTTGAGGGGCTGTTCTAAGGTGAAAAATCGATATCTTCAACTTCTCATGATTTCGGAAAACCGGTAAAACCGACCTAAAAAAACCGGTTAAACCGGTTATCCGAAAAACGATATTTTGTAAAAACCGGCTGACGGTTCTCAACAAAAAAACCGGTTGGCCGGTTTCCGGTTTCGGTTTTGTATACTCTAATCCTGACCCAAGTACTGTACGTATGATATGATAAACGTGGAATGTTATTTATGATAATCATACGGCACCATATAACAATATTAAAAAAAGAGACTAAAACGTGACAAATTCCCCTATAAGTTACTTACTAAATTCAAGCACCCTCATATAGTGTGAGTATATACAAATTATCTATACATATGTATGTTATTGCAAATATGTATGTTATTGCAGGCAAATTACTCAGTTTCACTCCATATTAATATCAAATCAAATTACCACCACAATGTTGATTATGTCTATTTTAATTATTTATTTATTTGTCCATTCTATGCATATTTCCATTGCACTAACAATGAATAGTTAATTAGTGCTATTAACATCGACGAAAAGAAAAAAACAAAATATTAAAGAAAAAAAAAACATAATATTATGACGAACAACAATAAAAATCGCATATCTAATTGTAATTAAAATATTATTGATGCCCATAAACCACAAAAATATTAAGCAGACTTAATGAAAATGGAACAATCATTTCGTAATTTGTATTTTCCCCTGCATTTTTCTCTGCTTCACTCACACGCGCGTGAGTTCATGTAGAATGCCAACAGTAAGTGCAAAGCGAAGCATATTTTTAGGATAATTAATAATTAATGGTGTACAATAATTATCTATTTGCACATAGCAGTGTAATTAGTTAAATAATAACTACAATACAATTCGTAGGAATAATAACTGACACAGACAGTAATGACTGGCAGCTATGCATTATTATATCGATTTAGATAATTTAGTGTAGTAGCGGGTATTTTACGGCAATGTAAAATTCAATTTTAGCTAAAAAATATTGTGTACAATATAAAATTTGTAATGGGCAAACAATTTAGTATTTAACATACGATTCTTATTTGTAATAATGTAATGAAGTTTAATAAATTATTCAGCGATTATTGTATGAAATTTGATATTTAAACTGTGGATAATTGATAAGCGTTTACACTTAATTTATGACTATACAAAGTATAAATGCCTCTAACATACAATGAATGCACTAAATACGTGTATGCTTATACTGCAATATTTTTAAGCAACGTTATTTTTATTTTTCGAAGCATTTGCTTAGACATTAGCTACAAAAAACTATGACAACCAATGGCTTTGATCACTTTTAAAGCAATATGGTGAAAGTTTCACCGTTATTTTTAAATATTTCATAATTCATGGCATACTTTAAGGTACTTGTGCAGCGTTTACTTTATAAACTTTAATATTTTAAAATTTGTTGCATACTTTTAGGTACACTTAACTATTCTTATTCACTGCATATGTATGCATATTATACTATATACAATATTGTTCACCTATCTGAATGAAAAACTGTTCTGTATTAGAAAGCCAATTTTTCCATTTTTCATTTTCGTAATCTAAAAGCTAATTTAATTTTTAACAAAAAAATATCTAAAACTTATAACAACCACATAGCGTGCGCCACACATAATTTCTAAATGTTTATTGAAAGCGTTAATACATTTAATTGCATAAAATTAAGTTGAAATTATTATTATTTGAAGTCTAAAAGCAATGAATAATATTTATAAATTGAAGAGAGCAGAGGGTATGAATGCATTTAAAGGGGATGTAGGTATAAACATAGCATTTTAAAAACATTTGGAATGGAAAATTGTACGGCCAAAGCGATTCTAATGTAAGACAACAAGAGAGCAATATATTATGAATATCTATTTAGGTGTAATTTTATTAGAAATGTTCAATATGCGGGTTAGTAAGTTAAATATACAGTGTGACCGACCATGATATGATATTTAGAATATGCTAGTCAGTGAGTGAAAAGCAAAAATAAACAATAAATCTACAACAAATAATATTTGACATTACTGCATGTTAATTAAAATATTTAAACTCGACCATAGGGCAGTAATATTGTATCTGTTCATCAAAAATCGACAATTATTGATTTGACCATAAATTTACTTAGTCCCTACGAGCGACAAAGTCAGCAATGTCAGTCAGCTTATTCACTAGACTTACCTTATGCATTTCTTAAGAGTCATTCACATGTACCAGTTAATGGCAACAATATTTTAATACACCACCAAACGTCTATTCTGGAACAAAATAAAGATGATGTTAGAGATTTTTATTCTGAGGGAAGAAAATTTAAATTGTAATTAGAAATGTATGTTGCATCGTTTTATTTCTGTAGATAACAAGTATTCAGATATTCTACAAGTAATGTTTTTGCTAAATATTCGACTGTTTCATTCCAAACGTGGTGAAACAATGAAGTTTTCACAGAAGGATGGTGCCAAACAAAACAATGGCTCTTTTCCGCAAGTGATGTAGATAATTCGGCACATTAGCGACAGTAAACGTCAATTATGTTTTAGAGTCATTGAAAAAATAGACCATTGAATAGAGGAATGCTACCGAAGCGACCAAATTTTCAGATCGATAACTTTTACACTAAGGCCGCCATTCCGGAGACAGGCGGTGGTTTTTGCGTTTTTTGCCTGATCTTGCTCATCTCAGAACAAAACCTCCGCTTAGATGATGGAAGCTTGTGTACCAAATTTCAGCTTGAAAGCTCTATGGTATCGATAGTAGGGACAGACAGACGGACACCCTTAAAAAGGGGGTGTTTGTATGTAATGGTGGGGCAGAAAGACAGACACCCACAAAAAGGGATTTTGTATGGGTAGTGAGAGTAGTTTTTGTCTAATTTCGCTCATCTTAGAACGTAACCTACGCTTAGAGAACATAAGGTGCATACGAAATTTTAGCTAGATATATCGTAAACCACGGTTGTAATCGAGTGGACAGACGGACACCCCTAAAATGAAAAGTTTGTATCTGCTGGGAGTAGTTTTTGTCCGATCTTTCTCATCTAAGATATTAACCTCCGCTTAGAGGAGAAAATACGAATACGAATTTAATCGGGGCTAGAGGCAGACGGATTCCTCGGAAAAGGGGGTGTTTATATGGGAATTGGGTGATGTTTTTGTCTGACCTTGCTCATCTTAGAACATAACCTCCGCTTTCAGGAAAGAAGCTTGTATGCTTGATTTCTGCTCAGTAGCTCTTAACATAAGACTATAATCGCGGGAAGAGACAGTCGGACACCCTGTAAAGGGGAGGGTGTATGGGATCCTCTTCAGCTCGATATTCCCTAAATTATGATTGAGTTCCCCTCATAAAGGGAAGTTCGTATGGGAAGTGAGTGTAGTTTTTGTCTAATCTCGATCATCTTAGAACATAGCCTACGCTTAGAGGTTGCATAAGAAATTTCAGCTAGATATATCTTAAACTAAGTTGGAAATCGCGGGAAGTTTGTATGGAAAGTGAGTGTACATAACATATGCTTATGTATACGAAATTTTAACTAGATATTTCGTAAACTACGGTTGTAATTGCGAGACAGACAGACGAACACCCGTAAAAACGGAGAGTTTTTATGGGAGGTGTATCGCTAGGGCTGATAGACGGGCACCCCTGAAAATAGGGAGTTTGTATGGGAGGCGGATGTAGTTTTTGTTCGATCCTGCTCATATTACAAAGTAACCTCCGCTTAGAGTATAGAAGTTTGCATAAAAAACTTCAGCTCGACAGACCCCAAAAAGAGCGAGTTCGAATGGGAGGTGGGAGTAGTTTTTGACCGATTGGGCTCATCTTAGAACTTAACCTCGGCTTTGAGGACATAAGCTTTAGTTCCAAATTTCAGCTCGTTATCCCTTTAACTACGGCTGACATATTAAAATCGGCTCCGAATTCGACGCTGACCAAGAATATTGCCGAGTATTGTTCTTGTTAAACTTGACAAAATACTCCATAAAGAGCGCGCATCGTTGTAATGAATTTCCACGATTTGTAAAACGTTGTTCTAGTATAAGTTTTTGCATGGTGATTTGCCAAAGTATACTAAAAGAAAGTCTAAAACACTTCATTAGTATGACTGCTTGATTTACACTTATCTACACCAGAAGTTCTATACATCAAATAAAAATACCCCATACATAGTATATTAGGAATTGTTCGGTAATGCTAACTCCGACATACTATGAAAATTCCAATTCCGACCCCAGTCAAATAAAATCTGTTTTGCAGTTCAGCTGCAATGCATTGCTTAAATTTTCTATTTATAAGTTTTATTACCGGTTTTAAGTTTTATATCCTGTATA
Source organism: Muscina levida (assembly GCA_964034835.1). Lineage (NCBI taxonomy): Eukaryota > Metazoa > Arthropoda > Insecta > Diptera > Muscidae > Muscina > Muscina levida. The sequence continues at coordinate 11,240 of CAXIUB010000083.1, read as the reverse complement.
GGAAATAAAAAAACACATACCTGTACAGTAAATTGAAAACATATCACTGCTTTAGTCGGTGCCGCTACAGTATGTCCACAACTACCTGGTGCACGGACAATTGTTTGATACAGTTTAAAAGTCAAATATTGAAGTGCACTGGTAGCGCCTCGGCACTTTGTACTAACTTGGTTCCAAATAGCCTGTTCAAATCTCTGAGCGAACTGAAACATACTGTGCAATTTTGAGGACGATCAAACTATTACTATGGCAGTTAAAACGGTTTAATTTAAAAGAGGCATGACACAGTCCACTTCCTCCATGGCTGTAATTTAAAGAGTACCAATAACATATATAACAAATCTCATTGTCATACCTGATAGTTTACGAGATACAGCCTTTTTCAAGTTGTATAGGCGGTGCCAAGCTCATCCATCTAATCACTGCCAAGAATAGCGAGGAACTATTTATAGGCCAACAGTAGCTCTTCAAGCAGTCTATTGGGAAAACCGTCAGAGCGATCTTTTTAAAGGGGGAGTGGCACCGTCCTCTTCCTCCTTGGCTGTAATTTATATTGCACCAAAAACTTATATTCCAAATCTCATATTCATGCCTCTGATAGTTCATGAATCATGAGCAGCTATGGGTAAATTCAAAATCAATGTTCAAAAAGAGCGAACGATGTGTACATACACAAAATGAGCGAGAGAGCCACACACGTATTCTCACACTCATTGAACGAAAACAAACAAATGCATTCAGTCTCGCTAGAGCATTCGCCCGACGCGGTTGTGTCGACGCTTGTTGTTAGCACGGCAATAAAAGGAATGCATTTTTTCAGTTAAAATGAATTGTAATATGTTAATGTGCGTTGCCACGCGCACGGCAGTAATATTTATTAATTATTTCCTGGATTTTTATATCATAATTTTGTTTATAGTTATGGAAAAACTATATAACAATTCCCTTCTCTACAGTGAGAGAGGGAAGAGAGTAACTCACGAACACAAACTCATATTGTGGTTGTATTGGGCGGCCGTTCATTGAAATAAAACATTGAAGCACAAACACATGCAAGGCTTTTAAAGTAGTGTTGCCCATAGCTGTTCATGAGATATATCCTTGTTAATTTGTAAGTTGTATGGGCGGTGTCACTCCCCTTTATCCAATCACTACCAACTATAGACAGAAACTACCAACAGGTCATCACTAGCACTGTGTAAAATTTTAGTATCAATCGGTCTATTAGAAAACCTTTTTGGAAAAGGGGCGTGGCACCGGCCACTTCCACCCTGGCTGTAATTCTAACTGTACGAACAACATATATACCAAATATCATCATTATTCGTCATGTAGTTCCTGAGATACAGACGTTTAAATTGTCAAGATGTTAACCACGCCCACTGATCCGACCCCGCCTATTTGTTGTTGGATCTCGAACTTTGCTATGAAATGCATTTACACAAATTTTCTAGGCGATTGCTGACATAGTCCTCCAGATATTGCGGTTTCAAAAATAGGGTCCAATCGGCGGCGCCACGCCTACTTGATATCAAAAATTATAGTACCCTATTTTCACCTCCAACACCTAAGCTACATTCTGAGAACATTTCAAAACGATTGGTCATGTCATTTTGAAGTCAAACTCAAACTTATTTTCATATATATAGATTTGACATGTGACCTCTTTGGGGCAAGGCTTAAAATTATCCGATTATGCTCAAATTTTGACCATAGCTGTTTTATAACAACTGACACAAAATTCCCCTCGGGCATTACCGAAAATCCAAAGTTGAATTTTCACTATAATATAATATATATAATAATATACTTATACATATTGTCCTACCTACTACGCCTTCTTATGGGCGTTAAAAATAGAAAAACAAAATTCATATACCCTTCGTAACGTTCGTTCACATGGTAAAGGGTATAACATATATGTATGTATGTAAAACTATGTGGGTGATTTCGGTCATTTGTATGCGAGGTATCAAAAGGGCCGTAGCAAATGTTTCAGTTTTTTAAGAATTTGTCTACTCTTACAAGATAATTAAACAGACTAAATCCTTCAGTTGCTCGTGAATCTAAAATAGAAAGCCTGTTAATCTCATACCTCATTCATAGGGTGTAAATGAAAATTAAGTTTTTAAGTAAGTTAGTTAAGCTAAACTCGAGTTATCATGCCCAACAGCCGTCCAGCCAGACGGACAAAGATAGCTCAATCGTCTTTAAAAGTCTTGAAACGAATTTTGTCATAAGATACTAGGAAAGTGAATTTTTGAGCTCATCTTAGAATTGCACGTGAAAGTAGCACCAAAGAGAAGAATTTCTGCATTATTCGTTTTGTCAAGTTACATGCCATAATAATTTAATATCGAAAGAAGTTAATAAGTATCGTATAGGGGAACAACAACAACATTTGTCTGCTCATTGATTTGGGACTCAATTCTGAGAACAGCACGTGAATATAGCCCCAAAAAGAAGAAATTCTGCATCATTCGTTTTGTTGAGTTACATGCCATAATACTTTAATATTGATTTGAAGTTAGTAAGTGATTCTGAACTGTAGCACTTACAATAGAACTGTTGTACTGCGTGGCGTATGTTTACGTGTCATATTACTTATGATGATCATACGCCACCGTATAACAATTTAACAAAAGAGCCTAAATCGTGACAAATTCCTCTATACGATACTAACTAACTTCAAATCGATATTAAATTATTAAGGCATGTAACTTGACAAAACGAATAATGCATAACTTCTTCTTTTTGGGTCTACTTTCACGTTCTGTTCTCAGAATATAGTTCCAAATCAACGAGCTGAAAAATTTTCTCTTTATCAGTTTAAATAACTTTACATGGCCTTACCCAATATCGCCTAGGTAACACACTTAGGTTTGCAAATCGACCCACACTACTAAAATTGATGTTAACCCTGTCGAGTTGAATTGTTTCGTTAATTAATTCAGCTACATCTGTTTATGCCCCAACCGACTCTCCCACTCTAAATTAACTGTTGCTCTATTGCATAACAAAGAGAATCGCCTCTGGTCATTCACTAAAATAATTAACATTGTTTATTTAGTTTGAAAACTGTAACAGATAGCTAAATATCCTTTCTACCTAAAATTTAACAAATCTAAAGCATAGTTGAACTTTAGATATGGTTTAGTATACAACAACAACACATGGCTACAGGTTTTCACACAACATTTAACAGTCAACAACATTGCAACAGATCAAAGGTTTAAATATAAAAATAAAAACAATCAACTTGTTTCACAATCAACCCTAAAACTGTTGAATGTTGCAGCAAACACATTTGCTTGCAAACAACTGTGATTGATTTTTTACTTTGTTTTTTAAAATTTCAAAACACCAAAACAAAAGAGTTGTTGCATTCGATTTAGTTAACGTGCTCTCTATTGTGTGAACTTTAGCTTAAGTTTTGTTGGCAACTTTCTTACTGGCGAAATTTCGTTACAGAAACCCAAACATAAAACATCCTTACATAGGGAGCTTAAAGACTTAGGGCAAAAGTTTTGCCCTGTGTGTGTGTGTGTTGAAGAAAAAACTTAAAGTAAGAAAACTTGATGAAAAATTCAACAACAAAAAACGGAAACAAACCCTTAAGAATTGTATAGAGCTATTGTTTTCAGCTAACAGAACATTCAACAAAGGATGCATATGGTGAAAGACAATACAGCAGGCAAAGCACACAGCACTCATATGTAGATAGTTGAGTTGGTCGTTGGTCCTTTGCTATATTGTTAAGTGGGAGAGATTTTATCGCCTGAGAAGCCACCAACAACAAACCACCAATACAATGGAGCATCTAACTCATATGTTCTTGCGGTGGCAATTTTCAATATTGTATTTCTGTCATTGTGCTTAAAAATGTTTCTCTGAGTCTGTGTTTGTGTTTTTGAAGGAAATCAGGATCAGGTGGTGCTTGTTAAAAAATATGATTAGACATTTCTATAAATCTTTGAGACAATGCCAAGGATCTGACAAACACACACACTCACACTCAAAGTTATTGTGTTGGTGTCATTACAAGAAGCTGTAGTTTTCGAAGAGGGAGGTGTAGCAAAGATAGCACATGTCTGCCTTATCTATATGAATAAGCACTCAACCTTGAAAGGCCAGCTTATGTAAGAGAGTATGCTGTGCTGCCGCGTACGACGTCGTCTGCCACTACCACCAAAATGCTAAAGTGAATTAATCATTGTTGGTTTACTAATTCCTTTTAGACTTCTGCAAATGTCGGAGGTATTTGCGGCAGCCTGGTTTTCTATTTTGTTATTAATCGATTTATTCGCAACAAAATTTAATCAGTAAGTGAGCGACTCCTTGGGCTTTGCCTTTAAGAAAAGGCCACAAAAATGTTTACCAGCTGTTTGGCGAAAGGCTAAAATTGTGGGGTAAATTGTTGTAGAACTAGAAAAATGGAACAAAAAACTTTCCATGTTGTTTTATACCTCCATCGCTTTGTACACCTCTCTCGCTTCACTTGTCTTAGAATTTTTGTAGCATATTTGCTGGCGCCTGAAACTTTATGTTAATTTAGATTTTGCCTTACATTTATAAATATTTCGGGCGATAAACAAAGTAATTAGTATCCCTTTTTCAAGTTTTGTCGTTGTCGCCCTTTTTTCCGTGTGAGATCACAGCAGAAACTTTATGCGTTGCATACTTTTCAGCCGGCACATTAATAACAAGAAGAACAGACGATGAAAAGAAATGCGAAACGACACGAAAGAAAACACAAAAGCAACGGCCAACAAACAAAAAGTTCAATTAAGAAATAAAAACTTTTATTTACTTGTAATTAAGCCCGTTTTTGTTCCGCCACCTCTTCAATATCGACAGAAAAAACAACAAAGCTGCAAGTTTATAGGTTAAAACAGTCGCGCCATAAAAAGGTAATATTTAATTGAATATAAGTCCACTCTCTCACTCTCCCTCCCTCTCTCTCTCATTAAACATAACTAACCAACAGTTATGTTGGACTCATTAAATGCATTCTTATGCGGGAATTTCAATTAACATTTTTTTCGACACTCCTGAGCAGCAGTAGCACATTCGCATTGCGCCTTGTAATTGGAATACATCATTACGCTATCAAGGCTAGTATTTTCTTGGAATAAATTTTGTGTAATTCAAATTATTTTTCTCAGAAACTCAAAGCCACAATTAAGTTATGTCTTATGTAATATGAATGTGGTTTTGTCTGACATGTCATTTATTTTATTCATATATCGACATTGAATCTGATATTGATTGTGAATACTTTTAGGATGTATGTTCGTGTATCAGTATGTTGCATACCTTAAGGATTTATTATGTAAAATTTACTACAAGAACTAAAGATTTTGAAATGGCACATGACAATATTATGTAATATAATTACAAATATTTTACATGTAACTATTGTCGAGTATCGAACAGATATTGGGTTAGCAGGTAAACAAAAATAATTCTTTAATTAAGTTTTGCTGTAAATGGAAACGATTCAAGGTCTTTTGTAATCATTGCAATTTGATTAAGGATAACCAAAATCAAATTGGCAATTAGAAGATTGTAAATGTAGAAGATTAATGCCTCAAGTTATAAATAATGAATGAAATAATAAATAATCAGTATTCAATAGAGGGTTAGATGTTGGCAGCGTAGAGATTATGGTCATGCCAAAATTCTGGATGTAATCAGTGTAAGGTCTCATACGGATTACACAGTATCATAACCTGTTTTCAATCAGGGTTTTATGAGAAATATCCCGAACAAAATAATGGTAATAGCCAATCCTAGCGTCGGATTACACAGTAGCAAAACCTGATTTTGATTCGGTTTTTATGAAAATATCCCGGACAGTACCTACTATACCAGTGCTTTGCACAAATGCACATACATACATTACTAAGACAACTAATGACTTACTGCAGGGAGAAATGCTTGCAATACATTTTGAAGTCTGCCTTTTCTCTGCATTCCCTAGAATAGAGTGAAAATCAGAACTGTGCATTTTGTACGTGGGGGAGGAAAAAAATATAGTTATTGTTTTTTGATACAACAGCAGAACTTTTTTATACAATAAAACCAAATTGATAAATACCATTAACCATATGACGGTCCGGGATAGACGGGCAAACTGAAAAATTTCATACAAATGTATTAAAAATATTGGAAAATTCTTCGTTGCCGTAGCGGCGTTTGAACAGCGTTTTACCGATTGGCATAATCTCTGCAAAATTTCAAGCTATTCTGTGCAAATTTGCTATACAAACAGAAGATAAAATCATTTTTTCCCCCGAGTTTCCCGGTATTCCCGAGAAATATATCTATCACGGTTTCCCGGCATAAGTCCGGAAAAACCGGGAACACCATTTCTCATGAAAGGGAAGAACTATTAATTACCCTCAATAAAACCGAAATTACTATTTTGTGGAGAACTTTGTGTTTTGGGTTTTAAGTGCATTTTGTATGGGAGCCCCCCTAAAGGGCTGAGGACTGCGGGTAGGTATGTTCGGGAAAGATGTTTAGAGGGAAATACTAATAGGGGTCGGACGTAGATTTTACCACTACGGCACCATGGGAGCAGCAGGAGCTTATATCATAAAAAAAATCTAAAAATAAAGAAAAATTCTATGGGAACAACCTTAAGGGTTAAAGAAAGAGGGTGGATATGATATGAGAAACTGTATTGGATGAATTGGATGGATATATTGGTCATACATTTTACTTCCTAGAGGCGACTCCGCTGCAGTTAGAGCGGTGGGAGCAAATTTTATAAAGAAAATTTTCTGTGTGCGAGCCGCCTTAGGAGGTAAAGATGGGTGTTAGGAGAAAAAAATTACTGGGGGTCGGTCATATATTTTAACCCTCTAGGTGCGATTCCGGGCCAGTTGTGGGCATTGTTGTGAATTGTACTCTAATACGAAAAGTTTCCAGATTTTGATTTTTGACCTATGGTTTCTTAGGCAAATTTTCTTAGAATTCATCCTGGATTACGATTTTGATAACAGCTTGGTTGAGAAAAAAAATGTACCCACTTTAATATGCATAGAGAACTATGTAGTTCATTGCGGTGATTTGTGTAAGAGGTCCCAGAATAGGTGTGGCAAATGTTTCGGTTCTCTGCGGTTTTGCCTACAGTAATTTAACTGACAAAATTCAAGCATCCTTTAGTTCGAAAGGTATGGGGGGGATATTGATTTTCCAAAACTAGGTTATTTTGAATGGAAGTACCAGAAGGGGTCGGCCCATATAGTCCATACTCATTACAGAGCCAAATTTCAATAAGATTATATCATGCTCAACAAATGTCTTATTTTAAGATACTTACAAAAAAAAATTTGTAAAGCTATGAGGGTGAATTCGGTCATTTATAAGGAAAGTGCCAGCAGAGGTGTGGCAAATGCTTCGGGTTACTTAGCTTTTGTCTACTTTTAGAAGATAATTAAACGAAGCAAATTCGCATATTCTCCAATTGTCCGTCTTGAAGATATGGTAGAAATAACAATTTTCCAAAACTAGGTGATGATTAGATGATTCTTTATGGGAGGTACAGATGTAGTCGATATTGATTCCAGAGATAAATTTTACTAAACGTACATTTTTGATAAAATGTGACAGCATTCAGTATATGTGGATGGATTCAATTAATTGTATAGGAGGTACCAGAAGGGGTGGGGTAAATGTTTCGATTTCCTTAGGATTTGTCTACTATTAGAAAATAATTGAACTGGTTCAACTCAAGTTTCCTCCAACCAACCGTGGAAGATAAAGAAGAAATAATAATTTTCCAAAATACTTATTCCAGTGTCAAATTTTCATTAACATACGTCTTACGCAAAATATGACTCCTGTGTACTTACAAAAAAGATATGCATGTAAAACTATGAGGATAAATTCGGTCATTTATATAGAAGGTATAAGAAAGGGGGTGTTAAATTTTTTGATTTTCTGAGGGTTTGCCTGTCATTATAAGGTAATTGAACTGACCAAATTTAAATGTTCTCCAGTAGTCCGTTCTGACATATAAAAACTTAAAAACCTAGTTTCTCTTTACACACCCATGAATGAGGTATGGGACGATTCTCGCGTTGTTGTGAATTAACACGCTTTCTATTTTAGATTCACAACAAACGGCAACTACTTGTTTATCGACGAATGCGAACGTCACTGTTTGAGAAGCTTTTACTAGACATGCCGATTATCTTGACACTTATACTACAATGAAAGAAAAATGTAGATGACTGGAGCCGGGAGTCGAACCACGGATCTACCGGAAGGTAGTCGAATGTTCTAACCACTATACCAAGGCCGGTACAAACCCTTATCACTACGTTAAAATTTAATGTTTCCTTTATCGAAATGACCCGGGATAAAATGCCGTTTTTGCCCTTTTTCCTTATTTTGCCCTTTAAATTTACTCTTCCTACGGTAAAAATTGTGAAAAATGTAGTCCAAAATTAGGGAGTCTTCTGAAACATAGCACCAGGGGTTTTTGGGGTCGCTGATTTCGAATCCTGAGTAAGAATTTGAAAATAAAACAAAATAACACACACTACAAAATTTTTCACAGATCCGACCAATATCCGATGGTACTTGTTCACTGAATTTTAACCCTATAAGAACGATTTTCAAAAAATCCCTTCGTATCGCCGAACTGAATACTTTAGAACCATTGTGATATACCTAAGTGACATTTTTACCAGCAAAATTGCATAATTGCAAAGAAATATCAAAACTCTTCCATTCTTCACCGATATAAGTGATTTCCAGCGCATCCAGCAAAGTAACAGCAACGATGAACGCGTTTCTTAAGTTTCTCAGAAAAATTCTGTTGTGCCGTAGATCACAATGCGCAATTTTCATATTGCACAATTACTCAAGAATTAAATATTTATCCCTCTTTTCGTGATTCTATCTTGTGCAGTTTACTCTGGGTGATTGTAAGAGGTTTATTCCTTTTTTTGGTAATTTTCCCCTAAAAAAATGAATTTCAATAAATACCTTCGTGCAGCTATCTTGTTCTACAGGAAGCATGCCCACATGCCCACAGAGATTTACGCGCTTCTGGCTCCAGTCATCTAAAAAAAAAAAAAAATATATTTTCTTTCATTGTCGGCTCCCCTCGAATGTTGTCGACAGCAACTTCGCAGTATTAGTGTCGAGTCAATCGGCATGTCTAGTAACCCAGCAGCAAAAAATGGGGCTTTGCATGCCTTCTTACAGGCCTGCAATGGCAGTCAGAAGCCCTACCGTTCAAATGCAGTCTTCATTTAAAATTAACATAGGGTGTCATAGGCAGGCAAGGCCTGCACATTCCCTTTCTCATTGAAGTCGTTTCAGTAGGCATGCCTAGTATGTCCTGCTTGAAGTCCTAATAACAAGGGCCTTCTATGAGGCATTGCTACTGCAGACAAGCTTGCAGGCCTGCAAAAGAGCATTTATAGAAGGACTTAAATAAAAAAAAAAACATATGCGAATTATTTCCATATTAAATGATTTCCTACTTTTTATAAATTTGTAATACAATATTTATTACAATTTGTAATAACTATTTTTTAAACTCCAGCAGCGGGAATCGAACTCGCGACCTCAGTACTTATAGTTGGGCATGCTTCCTACTCGGTTATCACGTGATATAGTTGTTGTACGACAAATAACATACATGTGGTTTTCATCAACAAAATTGCAAAATTGCATCTGTCTTACCTTCCCTTAAGAGGCCTGTCAACAGGCCTAATCGGAGAAGTGACAAGTGCATGGCTATGAACGTCAATTCTGCCTTCTACTAATAGGGCTGTCAACAGGCCTGTTTAAGGCAAGAAAGTTTGCATGCCCTTTGTACACATCTGTGGTATTTTTGTGGGGTACACAGTAGGGCTGCTCACAGGCCAGTTTTAAGAAGGGAAAGAGGCATGTCTGCGGGATCTATTCTCATCATTGTAGAGGCCTCATTGCAGGTCTCATTTGAGAAGCGAAATGTGCATGGGTATGGAATTTTTTATTAGGCTTAGTAAAGGACTTATTATAGCCTGTATACATGCCTGAAAAAGGAAGGCGTATTTGAATGTCAACAAAATGCCTTTGAAGGCATGTTTGCAGGCATATTTTTACAATGCCTCGTCTTTTCCGCTGCTGGGAAGAGCTTCTCAAACAGTGACGTTCGCATTCGTCGATAAACATGTAGGTTCCGTTAGTTGTGAATCTAAAAATATAAAGCGTGTTAATTTACAACAACGCGAGAAGCTATCCCATACCTCATTCATGGGGTGTAAAGGGAAATTATGTTTTTTTTTACCTTGAGCCGTTTGGTCAGGGTGATGGTAGCAGTGTTATCCCTTTTTGGAAGTTTTTCAGTCCTAAAAGTATGAATTTCAAAAAATCACTTCGTGCAGCTCTAAATAGTTGTAGCCGTTTTATTTGGTTGGTAGCATCAGTTTCATCCCTTTTGGATCTTTTTTATATCCTTTATGTACCAATTTTTAAAAATTCCTTCTTATTACAAAATATTTCATTGTACGAGAAAAAAAGTACTTGTTGAGCCAACAGAAAAAGTAATTTTTTTATACTTTTTTTGTGTACCAATAAGTACATTGTACCAAAAAGTACTTTAGTTGTACCAAAAAGTACTTTTCCTGTACCATAGAGAACTTTAGTTGTACAAAAAAGTACTTTTCTTGTACCAATAAGTACTATATTTGACCAGAAAGTATTTATATTGTACCAATAAAAGAAATAAAATTTATACCAAAAAGTACTTTTGTATTAAAAAGTATTGTTTAACAAAAAGTATTTGTTTTGCAAAAATTACTATTATTGTAACAGCAATTATTTTTGTACTTTTATTGTACCAACAAGTACTACTTATTGTACAAAACTTTAAGTGTAGTTTCTTGCAACGAAAAAGTACATTTGTTCTGCCAAAAATGTATTTGATTGTATCAACAAGTACTATTTTGGTTCCAACAAGTATTTTATTGTACCAAATTAGACTTTAATTGTATAAAAATAACTTTTACCTTATGAAATGATAACACAGTGCAACACACTTTTTCGGGGGTGAACCAAACCGATATCAAACGATAGCATTTGACCTCAGTAAAAAAAACCCTTAACTCCACTTTGCTCCACTACGTCAATTCTGTTTTGTAAGTCTGTTTTTACTTTCTTTTGATTAATGATTAATAACATGTAAAATTAAAAGCTATTTGTAAATATCATTTGTAAATACCTTTGTCCTG
>CAXIUB010000082.1:0-60769 GCA_964034835.1 Muscina levida | reverse complement strand
CGTGAATGTGAGTAAGTTGGAAATTTGCTCACGTGAGCGTGCATGAACGTGAGCATCAAAAATATCTTCGTGCATGAGCGTGCGTGAGTGCATATTTTGCGTGAATCACGCTACTCACGCTAATCACGCAAAGCAAAAAAAAAATGCGCTTAACACAGAACTGGTTATTTGCATTTGTCATTACATTGATAAAGATTTCATTTTTTGTGTGAATGTTTTAGGAAATCGTGACTTTATTCTTTGTAATATTATAATATAAAATAATATATATAATAAAATATAATGATATATTATAATAATATTACAATATATAATGTTTAATAATATTTGTATAATAAATATAATAACACTATGTGACAGTCATTTGGAACTTGAGGAGTGACCTAGTGCATGTTGTTGGTCTGGTCGAGTACAGCATGACCCTATATACCATAGTTTAATAACACCCCAAATATCTTGACTTACTCTCTTATTAAATTTTTCTATGAATGCTGCAGCGACTTGGCCGGTAAATATAGTGAAAGTTCCCACAAAGGTTTTCTAACTTTAGAAAAGCGTTACGAAGTAAAATAAATGCCTACTATGCTCGCTGACTGCTGCTTGTATATTTTAGAAGATATCATGATATTTATAACTATAGGAATCACAGTTCAGACACCCAAAAAAAAAATGGAAAATATTTTTTTGAATCTATTAAGATAGCTTTAATAGATTTTAACTTTTTAAAATCCTTTCTACATTGCTCATAGTCCAACAATAAGCAAATACGTTTTATGGTACGAAAAACTTTGCAAAATTTGCTCAGAAGAAATGTGTGAACCAAAAGTCGTAACTAAATTTAAAACATCTATCCCATGCAGTTCGGCTGCAAGTGAATAGGGTGTTTTCTACGTCAGAAAGAATATTAGAAGAAAAAAAGTCGTTTAAGTGAAGAAAATGTGAATAATTTGTGAAAATTTTGTATTTTTACACAAAAATTCTTAGAATAATTTTTAATGTAAAATAAAATAAATAAAATTATTATATTTTATTTAGATGTTATGTATTCATGAGTTCATTAATTTATTTATTTCCATATTAATCTATTAAAATATATAACACAGTGCAACTGTGAAAAAAACAAGACCTTGACAGTATAGGTTCGATTATACGATAAAAATAAAACCCAGTTTAGCGAGATTGGTATCTAATTTTTTTTATGGACCCCAGAAGATTCTCAAAATCAGTGAGTCCCTTGGATAAAGGTGTCATCAGTTTTTGTCCAACAGCTAACAGATACTTCATGATAGCGCTAAACTATATTCGGTAATAACACAGTGCAACAGTGAAAAAAAATACAAGAACGTGACAGTATAGGTTCGATTCTACTATCGACCAATTTTTTTTTATGGGCCCCTAAAGATTCTCAATATTAGTGAGGCCCTCGAAAAAAGGTGTCATCAGTTTTTGTCCAACAGCTAACTCACACTTCGTGATTGCGCTAAACAGTATTCGGCAATTATGTAGCTGGGAGTTTTGCGCACTAACTTTATTAACAAATTATGTGAAAAAGGTCGGTTATTCCAGCCCCTTTTTAAAAAAAAATTGAAGAAGAATTTATTATTTTTTCAGTTTTTTGAGCATTACTTTGAGGGAGTCCAAATTTTTCTCTAACACTGTTCGCCAAAATTGTAGCCCTGGTAAAGATAAACAACTTTCGTGAACATATCAATCCAATCTGAACGTGTCTCAGTGGATTTAGAAAGAAGAGACTGCAGCCTTTCCAACGATATATATAGTTATATTGGTAACTTGTCATATCTGTTTGTATTTTTCCACGAAATTTCATACTTTTGTAATTTTTTCACTATTTTTTAAGTTTGATGAAGTTTGTAGCCCCTATTTTATAACGACACCCTAATGTTTACTACTTTATTCAGAAAGTGCACGCTTTCGTGAGTGAAACGCATACCTGTTTGTCAAAATCGGTTATCAAATAGTTAAGTTATTCATCGAGAATCTTTTGGGGTCCATAAAAAAAATTGGTCAACAATCTCGCCAAACTGAGTATATGGTTTTATTTCCCTTCTATAGTCTAATCGAACTTATACTGTCAAGTTCTTGTATTTATTTAGTTAAAGTCTTCATTTGTTGCATAGTGTAATTATAGACCCATAACAATAACATTTATTTATTTTTTATTTGGCGTGATTGTCGTGATTCACGCTCACGTGAACGTGCGTGAGTACAAAATTTACTCACGTGAGCGTGCGTGAACGTGAGTAGCGAAAAAATTTTTGAGCGTGAGTGTGCGTGATTGAAAATTTCAATCACGTGAGCGTGCGTGAATGTGAGTCAAATTTACTCACGTGCCCATCTCTATTTGCCACGCCCCCCTCGCCCACTGATTGAGAATATCACATTTGAACCTAAAGTGCCGAGTACTATCTGTTTACCAAATTTTGTGTCCCTGGGATAAAATCCAGTTTTGCCATGCCCACTGCGCCCACTGATCCAAAATTTAAAATTCGTCTGCATATTAATTTTGGTGTTGCCGAGTATTTGTTGCCGGGTACTATCTGGTTTTCAAATTTTATTTGCCACGGCCATTCCGCCCTCTGATAGAAAATTAAAATTTCGTTTGCAGAGTCACATTCGTGTTGGCAGGTACTATCTGTTTACCAAATTTTATATCTCTAGGTCTAAAATAAATTGTTGCCATTATATTTGTAATGCCGAGTACTATGTGGATATCAAATGCTACTCCCATAGCTCTAAAATAAGTTTTTCCGCTCCCACTCCGCTAATAGGGTAAACAAACAAACAGACAGACATTCATAGGAATGAGAGAGCTTCACAACTTTATGTGAGTATATTTTTTTTACTAATGTGTGTAATTGGCCGAATAATGGGCGTGATTGTATTGGAGGTAGTGGCACGGGTCATACTTGAGTTCTGTGAAAGTGCGAGCTTTGAAAATAGGTATGCGTTTAATTTTCACTTATGTTTGTAGCTGGCCGAAAACAGGTCGCAATAGGAAAGTTTGAGATCGTAAACTTTATTTGGGTTCCTTTTCGTAAATAATGAAATTGAGCGTCGGATTAACAGTGGACGGTGAACATCACCAAAAAAGTAAACAGTATTTAGAGTTTTAAACCTTTATAGGAGATCCCTTATCAGTCATGCGCGTTATCCAGCAAAAAATTGACGTTTTTATGTAGTGGGCATAAAACCCCATACAAGGTGATTAGTTAGTTAACTTTATGTGAGTTCCTTTTTCTTAAGTAATTAATTTGGGCTGCGTATGACTAGAAGTCGTGGCACATTATCTACAAACATATAACAAATAAGGTTTTTAGAAGCCCAAAACCAGAGTACGTATTGGCTTGCTCTTATCGCCTTTCGGCTCGCGAGCCAGGAGCCTCAAAACTACAAAGGAGCTCCAAACTCCAAACGAGCTCTCGGTCCGCGAGGTAGAGCCCAAATAGAGAGCTGGCTCGCGAGCCAAGAGCCACAAAATTTAAATTCAGCTCTCGGCTCGCGAACCAGGAGCCACAAAATTTCAAATCAGCTCTCGACTTGCGAGCCAGGAGCCTAAATAAAGAGAAGGCACTCGAGCTCGAGAGCCCATTTGAAATTTTGTGGCTCTTGGCTCGTGAGCCAGCTCTTTGGTTGGGCTCTTGGCTTGCGAGCTAAGTACCAAAGCTATGTACCAAAGTACTTTTTTATGCCTAAATTACTTTTATAGGCCCAAAAGCACTTTTCTGTTGCACAAAGTACTTTTTTTGTACCACAGTACTTTTTTGTACGAAAAAGTTATTTTTATTGTACTTAAAAAAAACTACTGGCCTGAATTGAGCCAGAAAGATTGTTATCAATAATTTTGAATGCAGGACGAAGTCTGCCAGGTCAGCTAATTATTGATAAAAAGGATATAAAATACTTATGAAAATTTGGAAAGTTGGATTGGGTCTACGCCAAATCTAAGTTAAGTCAGGCATATCTTTCACTTTTCCGCATTTCATTTTAAACGACCTTAGGTCCTTTTACTAAAAACAACGGAAATGTAAAATGACGTCATTATACGGCATCCTTAAAAATTTTTTTTTCAAATTAAATCCATATTAGATTAATTTTGGCCCTTTTTAAAAATAAACTTGTGCTTATATCCATCCGTATTTATGTCGTTCATGAAATACCTATATTTAGGCACTGATGACTAATATGTAGTAATTATATTTTAGTTTTTAATTTTACGTGATGCTCTTGTAATTTCTTCTTCTTATATGGCAGCAACAAACGAATTTTATACATCAGTAGCCGCACGAAGAAAATAAATCCAAGCGCTTCGGTCTTTTACGCTATATATAGTTCTTCACTTCAAGTTTTGGTCGGACCATCCTGCGCCGCCATCGTGGTAATTGCCGAAGACTTTTCGAGCTGGAACATTTTCATCCATTTGGACAATGTGTCCAAGCCAGCGCATTCAGTCTATATTAACGCGCTTGACTCTGTATTAATTTATAACATTTTTATGCCTCCACACCACTGTGCGCACTTAAAGTTTATAACTATTTTAGGGATTTACCTTTCCCAAACACGTAACCCTGGTGTGAAAAAGTTCGTGTGTGTGTTTATGTCAGAGTGTTATTTAGTTTAAGGTGCTGTAAAAAGTTGTAGCGAATTCAATGAATAGCTTCAAATGAAACTGGATTACATAGTTTTTACCCTTAGAGATGCCTTTTTGCCAAAGGTTTTGCTACCTTGAAAACCTTTTGCCTTGAAGAGTGAAATGATGCCTTTGGAGATGGCTGGCAAGTGATTGCGTTTTATTGTGATTTTTTAGAGAAAAACAAACAGGAATCCAAACAACCAACCCACCACCATCGGCACTGCCACTACTCCTGACTTGGCCTTTTTTTTCTAATGTGAATGAAATGGAACAATCGTTTAATTAAATTTGCATAAATCTCACAGGCACACCCCCTGTATGGAAAGTGGCGTGGTAGCAATGACGAATACGGCTGCCTGCTAGCTTGTCTTGTGTTCCAGCAGCTGTCATTGGGGCTTAGGGTCCCTTTTCAAATGCTATGTATAGTAGTCGTTGTTGCATAAGCTTAAGCATATACGTAAAGTAATCCCTCTGGAAATGTCATAATTTTGATAAATCCTAAAAATGTTAACATTTCTCGCTTCTTGTTGGCACCCACCCACACACATTTGCATACACATACGCATTTACGTAACACCGTATAACATATACTTGTGTCATTAGGATGTGTGTGTAACGTTACAAGGGTTCACTTAAACAATTTACCAAACATTTATATTAATAATAATTTATGTAAATTTAATAGTTGTTCTTTTGTTTTATATTACGAAGCCGGAAAACACAACATCTACTCCTTCTTCTCCAACCCTATTAAATACCACTCATTTCCCAGTATCCGGTTACTGTGATCAAGGGTCTTTCTCTCTCTCAAGTCACAAATGCATTAATCTTCCAAGCCATCAGCTTGGCCCTTTCAATCGCACAAATGACCACATCGCTCAGCTTCAAGCTGGTTGCTGGCTGTACTTCATCATTATACTGGGAATACTACTCGCACTAGTAGTTGTTGGCACCTACGCTGCCTTCCCGGCCATTCAGTCGAGCCTATACAAATTGCCAAAAGTTTCAGAAAATCACGGAATTTCATCAATTGTGCCACCAGGGCGTTGTTCGTCCCATGTTTTTCTTTGACTGGCATCGACGATATTTTCGTTTTCTCATTTATTCCTTTTTGCATCCTGTGACGTCCGACGGAGCAATAGAGCACTCGGTGGAAGGAAAACTTGTTCCTTTGCTGGATTCTTTTTTAATCTTCAAATCAATTCGAAACAGTTTTGATAATGTTTTAAACTACATCCATCTATACATTTATCCTTATGTGTGCATGAATTTGCATCAGTAGAGTTGAAAGTTTGTGCAGCTCTCAATTTTTTGTGTTGCCAGTTGTGTGTGTGTGTGCTGTGCAACATGCATTCATTGTTGAAAGTTGCATGATTACTTTTGCCTGACGGCATATGAAAAAGTTTGAATCAATTTTCCTCTACATGTGAAAAAGTCAGTGAGTTGTGCACAATTTAACAATACACAAAGTCTTAACAATTTAAAGTAGACGTGTACAATATTTAAGAAGACGAGGAAAAAGAAGAAGAAGAAGCAGAGGCGGGAGAGGAAAAATCAATATGGCGATGTTCAATCAAAGCGACAATTTAATTTAAATTTGATAGACGGGGAATGGGAGTTGGGTTAATGGGTAGGAAACATGGGTGATAAGGCGTTAAATTATTATTTAAATAATTTATGTCGTGATAATTCTCATCGAAGTTGCTAATGTGCGCGAAAAGCTTAAACCTGCTTTAGCTGAGATTTGATGCTACATCACTTGTATTGTTGATTTTATCTTGCGGACATTTGAATCCGAATCATGGCAAAATATTCAAAATAAACGTAAATTGACTCAAAGGTGTTCAAAATAATTAACGCTTTCTGTTACTTTAGTTTAGATAAGAATTTATTGATGATATTTCATATGCCTAAAACTGAAGTGTGTTTTATACTTTTTTTGGCGAACGACGGATCGACCGTGACAAGCAGTTATAACGTGGTAGACCAGGTTTTGATTCATTTCTCAGTCATCTACAATTCTTTTATCGACAATGCTGTCAGCAACAACATCGCAGGTGTCGAGTCAGGCGTTATGTCTAGGAAAGGCTTATGACCAACTGATTTTTGGAGTCGCCTTTAAACTACAGGTCTTGTTGTGTGAGTCTTAAAATAAAATCGTAATAATTAATGGAATGTTATGGAAAAAATAAATAAGCAAGTTTGTTACGGGTAAACCTAGAAACAACCGAACATATAATTTCATATTTTTCTAAAAACATTACAATTTTGGTAGTAAGTACAGTAGGGTACTGTGTTTTTTAAACTTTAAACATATAATGGTTTTATTTAGGGCTGATTATTACGTGTACACTCAGACAGTCACACCCGCGTGTTCGAGCGAAATTAAGTAAAGGTGCATTCTAAATTTTAATCTGAAGTAATTATAATCGATTCAAACATATAGGGCTTTTTAAGACGTATAGAACTTTCGAAGGAGATAACTGTAAAACTACTTGCCAAACTAATAAAATGTGTTTGACTTTTTTATCAGTACACTTCGCCAAAGATTTACAGCGGGACAACGTTACAAATTGTGGCAATGCAATATCAACATTTCTTGATTCAAGGTCACTTTTAAACTTTTGGAGAATATTCATCCAAATCAAGTCCGTACCCGCTGTAGACGTGAGTGTGACATAGGGCTCGAATTTATCGATTCGATGCCGATCTTTGCATAACCCAGCGATGGAATTTAAGAGGCCTTCCTCATATAACGCATGCAGAAGTCCTTATTTGAAAATGCCCACGGTGAATGCCGTTTCAGGCTCCCTTTCCTTTTCCAGGCTTGCAGAAGGTATGTTTGCGTGTGTATTCATTGATCTGAACACAATGAATATCATTCATGCTTCTCCCTTTTTATCAGGCCTATGAGAAGGCATGAAGAAAGAAGGCAACGATGATGTTCGTATGTTTTTCTTAAAATCTATATATATAAAAGTGAACATTTGTTTCTATGTATGTCCGCTATAGCCTTGAAAACCTACGAACCGATGTGCAACAAACCGGATTCATTAGAAAGCCAACCTTCCGATGATTGTTGTAGGCTACATAAACATTGCATTTGACATATTTGGTCCATTTATTAAGTCGATTTTCTATTTTACCCATACAAAAATTATACAAAATTTGTAAATTGTGAAAATTTAAATACATACATACGTATTTTATGTCAATGTTTATACTTTCAATATTTAAATTTTCAAATGGCACCGACAAATGGTACATACATGTATACATATAAAATTTAAATTTAGTTTGTTTGAAGTTTAGCGGATGCTGCAGCTTTCAACCGATGTTCTCGAGGTATGGCCAACCTATTCAACCTCATTAACAATATTGCAATATCTGGCGTACTATTACAATTAGTAATTTCAAATCAGGTGTGGATGCAATATGATTAAGTCAAAAACTGGCGAGATAAGATTATTAGGAGTGGCCCCGCCCGTAGGAGCTAATTTGTTAATGTGCGGTATCTGAAGTATAAGATTAGTAGGAATGGCCCTGCCCATAGGACCTAATTTGTAAAAGTGCGATATCCGAAGTACTAGATCATTGGCATGACCTCATCTATTCGACTCTATTTTGCAAATTGTCATGAAATTTGGTGTGGATTAAATCAAGATCAATATACGTAGTCTAAAGAAGAGGGGTTGGATTTGAAATACGGTGTGGAATAAACAACAATATGCGTGATCAAGCAAAAAATGGGTGCAGGGCCACCAATTCTGTTCCCCAATAGCAATAGCTGGAGGACTGTAGCACCATTCATCTTTATATTTGGTATGGAATTATTTAAGACCAGTGGTGTATGTGACCGAGATCTGCGACAGAAAAAAATCGAATACTTACGAATTGAAACATTTCTCAAATCTGATTTAATTACAATTAGAGCGACGAACATTATACAACAGTGTAATATTAACGGTTACGAATAAGTGTGTAGGATTTTATTTCCTTGATGCACCCATGGGTTTTGATATTGTTGATTTTGGAAAATTTTTGATCGCGTAGGCTACAGCATCCTTCATTATTACGCAAATCTTTTTGACGTTGCAATATCAAGATAAAAAATATTGCAAATATGTCTAATCATAATGAGGAATGAGTGTACTCACAAAAAATCTCTGAAACCCCTTAATCACGAATTACAGTAGTTAAGAAGCAATACAGGATTAAGTAATCCTTCTTAATTTAATTTAACCAGAAAGTATAAGGGAACTAATGAATCGCTACTATGCATTCCCATTGCTGCTTGAATTTTAAAAATTCTGTTTTTTTTTTCATTAACAGCTTTATGTTGCATGTGCTTTCACGTGTAGAAAGACCCACTGATTAACATATGATTAACATTACATTAAAAAAAGCTACCCAAAAATTCCACCCAAAAAAACTACACTTAAGTCAATACTTCTTTAGGCAGGACGAAGTCTGCCCGGTCAGCTAGTAATTTATAATCTTCATATGCTAGATAGAATCATGACTGACTAAGAATCGAAAAGTAGTGGGTTCAATCTTACATATACCCGACTTACATATACCCTCACCCTCAGAAAAACATAAAATTTTGAAGTATATTGAAATTATTATTCGATTTCTGAAGTGGGCGGAGTGGTACCTTTGTATGGTAGGGGCGTGGCTTGACTTTCTGTTTGTCTCTCAAAAACGTTATCATGCTTTAGCTTGATAAAATACATAATTTCGGAATATACATAATGGTCGGAAATATTAACTAGTGCAAAGGTTCATAATAGTTGGTTGTGTCTTCCGAAAGTGATCGTACGTACCAACCGGACAGACATAGATGGCTCAAACGACTGAAAAAGTCATTATTCGAATTGGATTTAAAGAAAATATATAAGTGTAAGTAATGAGAGAGGTAGCAAACGCCTACTCCAACCACCTAACTCAACTGCAGCGGAATGCTCCAACCCCTGACAATATAACCTCGCAGTGGCAAAATATAGCCGACTCCTTAGAACGGGCTGCGAGAAGCGTACTTGGGTACTCAAAGCCGTCTCAAGAAGATGCCTGGTACGATGATGAATGTCGCAATGCCACGAGAGAGACGGTTGCTGCATACAGGGCGAAACTGCAGCCAATGGCAACGCGAGCTGTTCGTGAACGGCACAGGGAGAAGAGACGACAGGCAACGCGTCTTTTTAGAAGAAAAAAGAAGGAGCTGAAGAAGAGGCAGGACGAGTGCACTGAGTTGCTCCGAAGTAGAGGGGAAGCCCGAAAATTCTACAAGAGAGTGAAAGCGAGAATGCGTGGAACAGGGTTGCCCTCCTGCAAGGACAGCGATGGTCAGCTAGTGACGGACCCGGATAACGTTCTGAAGATATGGAGAGATCACTTTAGAAATTTACTGGATACTGACACCACTCCAGAAGACCCCGCTCCAATCCATGACGATGGTATTAACTGTCCACCTCCGAGCCAGAGCGAGATACGTATGGCCATCTCCCGCCTTAAAAACAACAAAGCTGCTGGAGCCGATGGTCTCCCTGCTGAATTGTTTAAGGCTGGCGGGGAGGAGCTGATTAGGAGCATGCATCAGCTCATGGAGAACATCTGGCAAGAGGAGAGCATGCCCGGGGATTGGAGTCTCAGTCTGTTATGTCCCATATACAAGAAAGGAGATCGTAGTGAATGTAAGAACTACCGTGGAATAAGCCTATTACCAATTGCGTACAAGGTCCTTTCAAGCATATTGTGTGAACGTCTAAAGCCAATTGTAGAAAAACTAATTGGACCATATCAGTGCGGCTTTAGACCTGGCAAATCTACTACGGATCAAATATTCACCTTACGACAAATCCTGGAAAAAACCCATGAAAAGCAGATCGACACCTACCACCTCTTTGTCGACTACAAAGCTGCCTTCGACTCTCCGATAAGGAATAGGCTTTATGAGGCCATGTCTGATTTTGGTATTCCTGCAAAGCTGATTCGACTTTGCAAATGTACCTTAGACAACACCAAATCCTCGGTTAAGATTGGTAAGGATCAGTCTGAACCATTCAACACGGAAAGAGGTCTCAGGCAGGGCGATAGCCTGTCCTGTACACTATTTAACATAGTTATGGAGAAGGTGATGAGAAAGGCTGATATCAACATGTCTGGCACCATATTCCACAAAAGCCACATGCCACTAGCCTACGCCGATGATATAGATATCATTGGCCGAAATCTGCGGGATGTTACTGCAGCTTTCTCATCGCTAGAAAAGGAGTCAGCAAAAATGGGTTTAGCGGTCAACTAGGACAAAACAAAAATAATGATTTCGACGAACAAAGAGTCCTCTCGATGGGGACGCACCGTGAACGTTGACAATTATTGTTTTGAGGTAGTCGACGAATTTACCTACCTCGGATCTTCCGTCAACAAGATGAATAATGTCAGCCAAGAAATTAAACGGAGAATAGTGCTAGCCAATAGATGTTTCTACGGACTTCGGCAGCACTTTAGAAACACCACCTTCTCTCGGAATACTAAGAAACAGCTATACCAGGTGCTTATCTTACCTGTTCTGTTGTATGGTGCCGAATCATGGGTGCTTACTACAACGGACATACAAAACCTGGGAGTATTCGAGAGAAAAGTACTCCGAAAAATATATGGACCTATCTGTGTCGAAGGTCAGTTTCGCCATCGGATGAACCATGAGCTGTATGAGCTTTACCACGACATCGACGTAGCTAAAAGAGTCAGAATCCAACGACTTCGATGGCTGGGACATGTTGCCAGGATTGATGTAAATGCTCCAGCGAGAAAGGTGTTTGAAGGCGAACCTGAAGGACGGCGCAGAGCAGGGAGACCCAAACTCCGTTGGAAGGACCAAGTGGTAGGCGATGTGCCATCATCTGGTAGGACTAACTGGAGAACACACGCAGAAGACCGAAGCGTGTGGAATTCTTTATTACTTCAGGCCTCAAATTTATGAACTACGTTTCGTAAATTGTAATTGGCCACTTAAGTAAGTAAGTAAGTAAGTAAGTATAGAGAGAAATACGTAGAAGTGAGAAATATCTAAAAATAACCGGTGCGCTCTCTACGAAAGTAAATAATTTGAGGGTGCCCAGCACATTTTTTGATGTATTTGCAAGTCCGTTTTTTATGTTGTATGCATACACATAAAGTCCTTTTTATACAAAGCGGCGGTGGGAGCCATGCCTTCTAGAGACATGCAATATAAAAAGGAAAGGTGGAATGTATTTCTAGGAAGGCATACAGTGTTCAAAAGAAGCTCTTCGGAGTAATGAAAGAAGTTCTTCCTACGCAACATTTCCGAATCTGGGAACGGACACACGCACACAACAATATGGTTTGCCGTCGCACAAGACTCGTCAGAACTGCCGAATTGTTCACGGTGAAAATGTTGTACTCTCCTAAAAATCGTTGAACATTCCCAGCGGTGAAATTTCGTTGCTTTTCTTATAGAAAGCATGGAGAAGGCATGAGAACAAAAGGTAACGAGGGAGGTGTTCATGTGCTTTTCTTTAATCAGTTTACGTTTATTTTCAGTCACACAATGTGAATACATCTTCATACGATAGGTGGAAGCATGGCTGACTAACAATCGCGAGGTAGTGAGTTCAAACTCCAGAAAGTTTTACTGCAGTTGAAAAAAAGTGTAAGTATAGAATGAAATATATAGAAGTGAGACCTATAAAAATATAAACAAATAAATTAACTAAACGATTTGAAGGTGACCGACTGCATAGGCCTTCTTTAAGAAATCGACGGTGAAAGGCCTTGCCTCCCAACGACACCCTATGTTATCTGGAAATAAAGAGGGAATGCAGAACGCAGGCCTACTGATTGATTTTGAAGGCGTTCTATAAGGCCTTCTAGTTCCTTCCTTTCGCCACTGGGTTGTCTCTCTGTCTGCAAAGCTTGCGTGGTGTTGCTTTCATAACACTCAAGTAGAGACTGTCTGTTTTGAATCAAACAATCAAAATATTCGAGTTCGTGTGAATTTCCGATCGTGTCTGTGTGAAATAAAACGTTTACTACCGGGCTCGCGAGGCTATAGGATGCCTATCACTGCTCTACGTACATGTCACATCCAACCAGTGCAAGAACTGAAGCCACCAAATCAATTGCATCGTGCGTTCGGTGAATGGGTTGAGAATCAACTGGAAGTTGAACCAGATTGTTATCGTCAATTCTTTAGAGATGACACTTAACGGGTATTTGTCCTCATGACGATCTTGAGATACAATTCGGTTGATTTGTCTTGAAATCCAAAACTAACATAACTGTCAATAACGAACGCTATTGGCAAGCGATTCGTGATTTTTGTATTCCTTATGTCATTGCATTAGGATGAGGAAGGGCTCCAACATCCCATGTTACAGAGCCTGAAACCATTACTATGGCGTGTTAGAAAAATTGTATTCATTTATTTTATTTTTGAAACATTTAAGTAAAGTCTCTTTAGATTTTCAATGGAAGCAAAGTAATGTAGCTCCACTATCCTAATAAGTGTGCGAAGTGGTACATTTGTATGGTATATCCCATAAGGAGCTTGACTAGACTTCCAGTTTTTTCTCCAAAACTTTATCCTGATTTAGCTGTACTAAATACATAATATGGACAAGACCGCTGTGGGTGTATTAATAAAATTAATCGGTTTCAAAAGTGGGAGGTACTATGTGGGGCATGACAAGACTTTCAGTTTTATCTCCAAAACTTTAACCCGATTTAGCTGTACTAAATATCTCTTAGGTGGGCGGAATGGTACATTTTCATGGGAGGTCCCAAAAGGGGCATGGCAAGACTTCAAATTTTTTCTCTAAAAACTTATCTTTTTAAAGCTTAACAAAATACAGAATTTGGTCAGATCGAGTCGAGTGTATTAATATTATTTTTCGCTTTCCAAAGTGGGCGGAATGGTACATATGTATAGGAGGTACCAGAAGGGATGTGGCTAGACTTCTAATTTGTTCTCGAAAATTTCATCCTGTTATAGCTTATCAAAATGCAGATTTTGGGCACGATTGGGTGTATTGAGAATATTACTCCATTTCTAATGTGGCGGAGTGGTACATTTGAATGGCAGGTACCAGAAGGGGCGTGGCTAGACTAACAGGTTTTTCTCCAAAACTTATCTTGATATAGCTTTACTACATACAGGATTTGGGTACGATCGCTTTGGATGTTTTGATATTATTACTCGATTTTTAAAGTGGGCGGCATGGTATATTTATCTGGGAGGTATCAGAAGTGTCGTGGCCATGAAGCCCATTTGCAATACCGTAAGTAGTTTTGGGGAAATATTAACTCGTGCAAAGTTTCAAAACATTTAGTGACGTCTTTCGAAAGTTATCGTGCGTACCAGCCGAATTGCAGACAGACGGACATGGCTTAAACGACTTAAAAAGTCATGGATCGAATTTGGTTTAAATAAATCTAGGGCCTGAAGTGATTCTTTCTATGTGTTACACTTTTGGGTCATATCAAATGATATATATCCTCCTACCGGTAGGGTGAGGGTATAAAAACATAATTCTTATTAATTTTTGGAACAGACAGAATTGTATGCGCTGTATGGGTGTTAGGTAGATTTTTATGAAACTTGACATGCATTTGATATTTGTTCTAGAAAGTGTATGTACCTAATTTGAGCACTTTAGCTTGGCTTGCAAAATTGAATGCGAAATAAATCGATTTTGTACAAAAAACAACATCTTGGGTGGTATGGGCGGCTGGATGTGGGCGTAGCCGATTTTGACGAAACTTGGCACACATCAGCCGTTCATTCTAAAAAGTATATGCACCAAAATTAAAGACTTTTGTTCGGATGGGAAAAATATTACGACCGGTGCCAACATTTAGTGATCTCGGACCACTCCATATGGGTTTTGCACAAAAATGTGTGAAGCAATCCCACTGTTCGCCTGGAAGGCGCTTATTAAGCGTAGTCGCGGAGGCCATATGCCAGAAATTATTTTTAAACATTAAATGCCATGAAATGTGTTAGATAATATATACAACATTTGGATCATTACATAGAATTTTTTGTGTTTTATTGGGAAAGAATTGCTATGCCTTTCAAAAAAACACCCAATATGAGTACTTACTGAATTGGCGGTGTTCAAGCCTGCTTACAGCAAAATGTTCTCAAGTTCTAAATGACAAATTAATTCATGTCTAACTTAAGAGGACTGACAAGATAAGATATATGTACCCAGATTCTTCATTCATAACCTTGACCTTCTTTCATCACTGCTCGATTTTGTATCGCAAAGTTGCGTTTACACGTTTGTGAAAGCAAAATAAATTGTATAAAATTTAAAAAGAAAATCACAAGAAATTTATTATGTTGTTTTTGTGTTTTTTTTCCGCATTCAACAGCAACAACACCAAACTGTGTTAAATACATTTTCAGTTTCTCCCTTAGTAGAATAAAATTCATAACTGCTCACTTTATATGTTCCTTTCACACTTTCGCAAGAATAATAAAAAAGGAAATGCACATTTAATTACCGTTTCTTGGCTGAAATTCTCTTGCTTTTTTCTTGGCTTTACTTTAAACACTGAAAATTTGTTGTATTCTTTAAAGTGATGTAAATCAGAGTTCTTTGAATTAAAACGATTAAGTTTTATTCTTGGAATACACAGTTTTCTTATTTTTCATGACAATGGAGTATGTAGTGGTGTTTGTTTTGTACATGAAATGTTCTCCTACTCATCTACATATATGATTTTGAAAAAAAAAATATGTAAAATTAATATAATTTACGTCCTTTTTTTGTTTAAAAAATTACTAATAAAACCGCTTTAGTAGTTTATGAGTGTATGCGTTACATACTGTTCTCACATAACTAAACTGAACTTAACATCGCATGAGAGATATGTTGTTAACATAACAGAGGAATTAAAATTAATTTCATATTTCGAGTTAGAGACCATATAATGGATAGGTATACGTGTGTTCTTTTAACGTTAGTTATTGGCAACTATAAGCCTCCACATTGCCGTCTATATAATCGTTTTAATACTGACAGAGTTTGTAAACTAGAAACCAAAGAAACTCCGATTTTTATAGTTCCGAAAGCAAGTCGATGTGATATATATTCCTACTATTAAAATAATGTTACACCTGCCACATTCTAATGCATTTACCTCGAAATTTCATATCGCACCACCCTAGACTACATTAAAAGCACAAATATTCAAATGAATACTCATTATAATCACAATAATGGGAAAATCTGAGAAATATCGATAGTGTGTTTGTGTGTTTGGTTGGTTGTGTGCATTCATATTTGTGAAAATTAAATTAAATACAACAATTGTGTTGACAGTATCTTCCATTTCACTACAAGTTGATTCGGTGACTACACATAATTGCATGCGTGTTTGTTTGGGTGTGTGTTTGTGTGAGTATTTGTGTGTGGAGTAAATCAGCGGTTAGACGGCATATACGTTCACACGTTAATATCATTGTATAAAAGTGTGCGCGTGTGTGGCAAATCTTTATACAAATAAAACTACATCTACAAATGGACTACTAGCATCAGTGTGGGAGGGCATAGCGCTAATTGCTGTTATTTTGTAGGACATGATAATGGAGTGCTGGTTATGAAATTGAGACAATCATTTAATAACGGAATTTGTTACGTTTTAGGCTCTTTTGTTATATTGTTATATGGTGACGTATGATTATCATAAGCAATATTCCACGTAAATCATACGCCACGGAGTACAACAGTTTTATTGTAACTGCTACAAAATAAACCTAGTTCCAAATCATTTGATGAATGGGAAAAGTGAAACTGTTATATAAACAGATTAAAGGAATTGTAATTCTTAATTTTTTCAAATTTGTTTAGGCTAAATCGGGAGTTATGTCAAACAAAAGAGCCAAAAACGGGACAAATTCCCCTATACGATACTTACTAACTTCAAATCGATATTAAGTTATTATGGCATGTAACTTGACAAAACGATTAATGCAGAACTTCTTCGTTTTGGGGCTACTTTTAAGTGCTGTTCTTAGAATTGAGCCCCAAATCAATGAGTTGAAAAATGTTGTACAGTGTAATTGTCAAACAGAACTCATTCTGAGTCTCGCCGTGAAGGTCTTACCCATGGAGTGCTAAACACATTAGGCGTTGTTGTTGTTGTTGTAACAGCTGGTGGTAGCTGGGATGATAATTCTTTATACAGATTTTCAATTTATCGGAACTCGATCGGTCATATAATCCGATTATCATACGATCATTGTTGGCAACTCTGTTTTGTTCCTTTATAGATAACAAGGTTTGTGTCGAGGATTGTTAGGTGGTGTTGTTGTTAGTTTTAACCGCCAAATTCCACCAAAGATGGCGCCTGCTGGCTTGTTGGTTTATATGCGATAATGATAAATCATTTTCCTTTTTCCTTGAGCCTTACGCAATCTGGTTTTTTGTAGTGGAAGCATCTAGGATAAGTTTTGTTGGCTGGAGAACTCGAAATGATTTGAAAAGTAATTCTTCATCGATGTTGATTTGGACAGTGCTCCGGCCGGGAATCGAACCCGGCACCTTTGGATTGCTAACCTACGTCGCTTTCACTGAGCTGTCGAAGGCCACAACACATAAGGCGTATTACAATGCGGTTGCCAACGCACCCCTGGGATATATAAATGTGAGCATTCAAGGAATAAGAGTCGATAATTGTAGGGGCTCTCTCTTCCATCCAGAAAATATCAAATTGAGTATAACAGTATGGGGCACACCCCCTTCACCCCCATTTGACTAAGGTGAGGCCTAACTTACCACCTGTGCGACTCTATGGGTAATCAACCACAGGCTGCGTGATGTTCCCAAAAGAAGTCGCAAAACCACCGATCAGGCGGGAATAAGTACCGGGTCTCCTGATCCAGGATCGATTAAGAGCTCAGATTATTTAAATGGAGGGATAAAATAAATCTGTGGACATTTGACAAACAATAATTTTATAGGATAACGAAAAAACGATGCCCCGGAAAAAACGATTGACCGCGATTTTTTCGGACATAAACCCCAAGTCGATTTTGGCAATTATGTCCGTGAAGGTTGTGTTCCGGCACCATTTTTTCGCTCTCCTATAAAATTTGTATTTTGGAAATAAGTTGGAATAAGTTGTCAAATGTCCACAGATATGTAAATCAATACATAATATATCTAGTGTCATGATATACCAGCAGCATTCCGGTAAAAGAATTTTAATATTTGTATCATTTCTTCAAATAATTGTCCCCGCCTTCACGTTACAGTTCATAAAATCACCACCACATATAGCTCACACACACACATCTACATATTGACATTCCTATGATGGAACGCACGTACATCATAAATGATAAATTAAACATATTCGCATCGCATCCAACATTTGCGTTTGTTAAATATTTACTTAAGTAAATTGAATTTTCATAGAGTTGAAATCAGAATCCAGTATCAGAATTCTTTTGCTCATCAATCTGTTTATTATGGCCGGATGCCAATGATGATGTTGTGTTGGTGTATTGAACTTTATTGAACGAATTGAAACGCGTTTTATTACCACCAACCAAAAACACTTTGTCATTCGTATCTCGACACCGACACATTCAGAAATATTTTAATGACCGACCAAGCTAATGTTGTACAGAGTCAAAGGACAACAATAGTAGGAAATGGGCTAAATAAAAATTTTGGGAATGCAATATGTAGAAAGTGGAGATACGTTGAAATGACTATAAATATTTTTAAGGATGTTGATGACTATATTCTAAACTCTTCTGTGCAATTAACTAGCAGAATATACAGAAAGTGGAAGTAGCCACAGAAAGCCTAGAGAAGTGGCTGAGATGGGGTGTATCATTGGGAGGAATAGGTTATTTCATATATCTACTAATTAGTACATTCCTTTAAGTTTTACTATGTATGTTCAACTATGTAAAGCTTAAAATATATTATTTCGTTGTTTGTTATTATTTTTAAAGTTATTATAAATATCTATTGAAAGTATGAAAGAATATTGAGTTTTAAGCTGTGGTTTAAATTTCTTTTAAAATCAGTCAAATTGTGAAATACTTTGAACTTAATTGAGCAGACAAGTGTGGATTTGATTCAAGCAGACATATTAATATTTTATTTTTAGACATTATTTTCAGTATACACGTAAAATACATTTGGAGGGATAGAAATAATTTTTTAGAAATTATTTGTAAGGACTTTTTTAAAAACAAACAATGCGATAATAGTTTCAATCAGCAGTATGTGAAATTTATTATATTTATTTAGTTGGAATTAACCAAAAACATCCTAAATGTCATGTTACCACAAAAGCGATTTAAGGAGTAAGTAAAAAAATATGCTAAAGTTCAACACACCTTTTCGTTCAGTAATGTTGGCAGCCCTTTCCTTAAATAAATAAATTATTATGTACACTCAATGAAAATAAGGGACCACCCAAATGTTGACGACTACCGCAAACGTCATCACGGAGATGGTGCATCTACGTAATAATCGGATGTCCTCCACAAATATAAAGCTGACATTACTTCCATACAGCAAATCCGATGGACGGGACAAGGGCGCATTTCAAAACACATAAATTTGGTTGTGAACTCATACTAAGCCATCTGGTCTCGTGGTCCAACCCTGCAAGTTGCCGAAAAGCCTCTGTCCGCATCAATGCGAAATATTTTAGCGTCTGGAGAAAAAAACATTGTCGCTGCACTGGCTATGACATTTAAACTGAGGGATAGCTTCTCGTGTTGTTGTGCATTAACACGCTTTTTATTTTCAGATTTACAACTAACGGCACCTACTTGTTTATCGACGACTGCGAACATCACTGTTTGAGAAGCTTTTACTACACATGCCGATTATGTCGACACTTATACTCCAAAGTTGTTGTCGATAACATAGAGGGGGCCGGCTATGACAGAAAAATGTAGCTGACAGGAGCCGGGAATCGAACGAAGGATCTCCGCATGGTAGTCGCGTGTTCTTACCACTATGCCACGGCCGGTCCCAGATTTACGCACAAAGATATTTACAGGGCAACCTCCGGGTTCAAAATAGAAGATACCGAAGTGATCACATGGTTTACCATGGATATAATGTTTGTCTTAATCGTTATGGATGTATATGTGATGCGCGGTGCTAATATAAACTCGGATCAACACCTAGTTGCAGCCAAGGCACGAACGTGATTAAGTAGTGCTAAAAACACTTGTAACCAAATGTTACTGAAGCTAGACATCACAAAGCTGCATTACACCGAAATAGCCAATGCCTACTCAAACCAACTCTCTCAATTACTGCAACCAAACATATTAAGCCCTATATGACCACTGCGACAACGAACGTACTTGGGTATGAAAACAAGCACGCTCAGGTTCTGGTATGATAAAGAATATCGCGTATTGTCTGGGATTCTGCATACAAAACAACACAGAAGCCAATGGTAACATGTACTGTGAGCGAACAATATAAGGATAAAAGGAAAAAGACGTAATGCCTCTTCTGGAGGCAGAGTGAGAGAGCAAATATTATATATTGAAAAGTACGGGGTTAGAAGTAAAGCCCGAAAGTTTTTTTTTTACATTATGGAGTGATCATGAAATTAAACGCAGTGATTTTTAATCACGAAATAAAACTTTTAAATTAAAACAAAAACCTAATTTAAAAAAAGAAACACTTTCTAATAATGCGTATGACCTCTCACATATTGAATAAGCACAATAATGTCATTCGGATTATTTATCAGGGTTTTTGGGGTTTTACTTTCTAAGGTGTCCCAAGCCTCTATTCCTGCTGATTTTAGCTCCGCAACGCTATTGTGGGTAAACATTTAATGAACAAGTATACCCCATACATTTTCAGGCTCTATGAAAAATGCCCCAAATGCAAAATGCCCCAAAAAAAAAACGAAAAATTACCCAAAATAAAATTGGGCGAAAAAAAATGAAAAATTACCCAAAACTCAAGAACGAAATTTTCCCCAAAAATTATGAAAAATACCCCATACAATTTATGAAAAATACCCCAAAAAAATATTCTTCTAAACAAATCTAGCATTATTAAAAGACGAATGCGGTGGGGGGCACACCCCCCGCCGCATACTTCGTTATGAGTTTCGCTACTCTCTCTTTAGCTTTATTAAAAGACGAATGCGGTGGGGGGCACGCCCCCCGCCGCATACGTCGATGTCAGTATCGTAACTATCTCTCTGTCATATTTCATAAGTCGAAAAATAAAGTGAAGGGGGGGGCATCCGCCCCCCCCATTTCTATATCAGCTACACCATCCTTTTTTATTTTTTATTATATGGAAAAAAATTGGGGTATTTTCATACCTGCAAATTTGGGTCATTTTGCATATGAAAAATGACCCAAAATTAAAAAACGAAATTTTACCTAAAATAAATGAAAAGTTCCCCAAAATTTATGGGGGATTTTTCATATGAAAAATTCCCCATTTTTGTATGGAAATTTTTTTGGGTAATTTTTCGTTTTTTTTTTTTGGGGCATTTTGCAATTGGGGCATTTTTCATAGAGCCACATTTTCAATATGGTTCATGAGTATGAACTCCGAAGAGTATGAACTCCGGTGAGACAGACTGAAAATTAATTGATTGCCCTTCTTGAAGTTAAACCAGGATATAAATTAGATTTTTCAGCAAGAGATTGCCTCTACTCACTCCAGTAAGGAAACAAAAGGTTTGAGGGGTCAGATTGTTTCCTTGGCATAAACCCTATTAAAAATGTATGGGGAATATTTGTTCATAAATTGAACTCCAATAACAGGCAATATAAAAGCGTTTCAGAGCTAAAATCTGCAGTAATAGCGACTTGGGACACCTTAGGAAGTCCAACCTCTAAAACCCCGATAAATAGTACGACCGAAAGGCATTTTTGTACATATTAAAAATAAGAGAGGTCATACGGATTATTAAAAAAATGTTTTTATTTTAAATAAGGTTTTTGTTGTAATAAAAAAGTTTTATTTCGTAATTAAAAACCACTGCGTTTAATTTCATGATCACCCCATATTGTAAAGAAATAAAAAATGCATAAACTTAACTAAATACAATTTTGTTGTTGTTGGATGTAAAAGTGTAGTTTTTGATTCTCTTTCATTCCTCATATTCGGTTTTTGGATTATGACCATTAAATTTGCATTGAAATACAGTGGAGCGTATAATGTATCGCTCCCGCTAAATACAAAGCGATTGGAAGCACCTCCAGACTAGCTCAAGTAAACTTTAGCTATCTAAGGATAGGAGTCGACAATTTGGGAACAAGTTACCACAATCTACAAAATTGGGTATTCCAGTATAGGAAATATACCCCATCAGCTACGGTCAGGTATATCTTAAAATATCCACTTCTTTATGGGTATGTATCACCGGTGAAGAAGTCCTAAGAAACAAAGATCGACATTTAGCATCAACTGCATTCGACATTCAGATATGACAGACCCTATTAGCTGCGGCTCCATGAAAAGCCCCCCAATAAAATAACGCCCAGGAAGTAACACCCAATGAATAGGAAATAACACCCAAAAACAGTAAATGAAATAACATCGAAAAATAAATGAAATAAACCCCAAAGCGAAAACGAAACAACCCCTAATATTTGGGAGATATTTCATATGAAATAACAATGATGAAAATGAAATAACCCCCAATGAAATAAACCCCATCAGCAACAAAAATGAAATCATGCCCAAAATGTATATCAGAATCAGTTTCACCAAGGATTTCATGAAGTCAATATGGACCAACAGCAAAGTCGCAAAATTATTGAAAAAAATCGTGTAATCGTAAATCGTTGAACCCCTGCTCTATTTTTGCAGAAGACAATATGCCTTTTACGTTTGTCCTTTACACAACCACGTCCAATGTTCACAAGCAAATCAAACTCTCTGCTGTTATTGAATTCTTCCTTTTGAAGAACTCTTACAAATTTAAAAAATTTCCATTCTTAGATATCATTCTAAAAATGAAGAAATTATCGGTGCATTTTGTTGATTTTCTATCCGTCAATATGAACACAAATGGAAATATCTGTAAACATTCAAAAGATATGGTAATATATTCACAGGCTGAAAGTTGTGAATAAAGTTGTTGTTTAAAAAACAACAGCTTTAAATATGAAATAACCCCCGAATAAAAAATGAAATAACAGCCAAATTGTACCCGCCATGAAACAAGCCCCGAATTTTAAAAATTGGTTGGGTGTTATTTCATTGGAGATTATTTCATAATTTGAAAACCCCAAATGAAAAATGTATGAAAAAAATTTGAGGAATATTTCATTTCTCGTTTGGGCAGTATAGCTGAGTTTAGTATGACTGCAAATCTGATATGATTTTCCGAGATAACACTGACCGAAACGAATTCATCAGTAAAGATAGGCAAAATCTAACGAAGCCATTTTATACCAAGCGAGGCTTGGATAAGACTATAGTCTGTGATGCGATCTTTTTAGATTCATAATGGAGCTGACCATGCAGAAGGCTGTAGTATACCCGACTGGTGCCATTTTTAATAAAAGTTAGATGCTGCTTGCGTATGCCGATGATATAGACATAATAAGCCGTGGACTACGGAATGTTGCTGCGGCCTATTTATGCATTGAGAAGCAGTCGGCGTTAGTAGGTCTGTTGATAAACGGTGCAAAAATTAAATTATTCTGTAAAAGTATATACTCGTTTTGAACGGTTCGTAAAACGTAATCTCTCAGCGCTAGATGTTTTTAACCACATTGGCTCAGCCATAAAAGGTAATAACGCATTTTAACGACAACACCTTCTCTTAAGAAACGTAAATGTAACATCACTGAACACTGATCCTTTCTGTCTAACTATACGGCGTAGAATCCTGGGTCCTAGGAAACTTTTTATCCAAACTTGGTGTAACGAACTATCTACGAAATGGTACAATGGTACCATCAAGATATTTTTGGCATAATATTTCCATGATAATACAAAATAAAGTTAAGTTAAATGAGAACTTTAAGTTCTCCCTCATATGGGCAGAAGGAAGGACGAACACTTACTTAAAATTTAATTTCCCTTCACACCTCATGAATAAGGTATAGAATACCTTCTCGCGTTATTGTGAATTAATACGCTTCTATTTTAAGGCTCACACAATGGGACTTACGGTTTATTTACGGACAATAAGATAAGGTATCATTAAACTTAAACTGCGAAGTTGTTGTCGACAACGCCGAGAAGGCCGCCGATGAAAGGTAATGTAGATGGCTGAGAAAAGGATCGAACCCCGTACTGCCGGATGATAGTCGCGAGTTCTAACCCTTATGCCACGCTCTGCACCGAACAGACATTCTATTGGAAAATTCAGTCTCGAAATTGTTTTTTAAACACATATGAGTTCCACTGCAAAATTTCTTAGATTCCATCTTTGGTTATTATATACAGTGCCAAATTTTTTTGAAGAAAATGTTATAAGATTTGCAAGGGTATTTGCCTTTAAAATATACAAATCTTTTTTAAATGTTATCATGCTAAAAAACTAAAACATCCTAATATGTTTGTTTGAATGTGGCTTTCAAGTTTCATTCTAAAAGATTGGAGTATTGGAGTATATGTACCACATTAAACCAACTATTATCTGCAAGCGGAGTAGAAAATTCGATGAAACGATGCAAAATATATATTTTGGCTCTGTCAGGTCTTGTATAACTGAAATTTGTTAAAAACTTTCCTTTTTAATAAAGGACCAAACTAATAAATTATTATTATAGAATTACATGTCATCAACACTATTTGATTCTGAAAATCTGCTCTCCTCTAATCTGTATTCACAGTATCAGTTTCAACTTCCAACTAATATTGCATTTTCTCAAAACCAAAGCTCTTCACACGGACTTTCGTTTATTTAAAATGTAAATTATGCAAAACAATACAAATCATATTGCAGACTTCGTTCGTTCGTTCGTATCGACTGATCAAATATGCAGTTACTTTGTGAGACATTCAATATGACTTTTGATTAGCCTGCAGGACATATTTGACATTTTACATTTCGGGCATAACTTGTGTCATACCAACACCATTACCAGCACCACCAACAACAACACGATTGCCATTTATTCGCACACATTCGCAGACGTGTCAAGCATTTTTATGAAGCAAATTCAGTGGAGAATAAAATTGGACACAAATGTTGTGACATTTTTGGACGCGCAACGATGGTTTGTTGCTCGGTTTGTTGTTTGGTGGCACATTAAACACATATTTTTGTAAAAAATCTGTTTGTTAAATCGCAACAAACCATAAAATTGTGCTACAAAAAAGAATCAATTTGTACCCCTCCTTAAACATACGAATGCACACAGACATAGAACATTTTAGGGCTTTAACATATTACATTACATGGGAAATTTTGCGGAATTTGTTTGTCGTATATCCCTGCGGAAAATTTATGAGGTCGCGATAAAGTGTCACGAAATATGAAAAAGAATCCTCTAAATAACGTTATTTATAATTTCATATGAAAATCGCATTAAAATTTAAATGCAAATTTATAACCCAACAAATGTTTGTTGGCAATAAAATACTAAATATTTTGCACAATCGTAATGTACAAAACGACCAGAGAGTGAATGAATGAAGAATGAGTGAACGAAGTAGCAAATGTTCATTCATTCGGTTGTTGCTCCTCCAACTGGCGCGGGTGCTATGACCCTGAAATGGCTAAAAATCATGAGAATGCACAATTCAAATCGACCAGAGTGCCTCCACCCGCTGGCTACCGCAGGCATTGCCTTCTTTGCCCATGTTTGGCAGCACACAATGTGAGTCGCCAACTGGGGTTCCTTCCGTGTACATTTACATCATAAATGGGCCGAGGCATAACATATGTCTGTGCCGCTGTTGTAGCGTGGCAGATGGAAGCGTGTAATGTTTCAAAAATAAATCAAAAATTATGTAAATATTCTTGTAAACACTGCCACTTACCAATGCTCACACGCACATTTTATGCCACATAAGAGCGGGAGTAGGGAGGTGAGACATGTTGTGGAACGCACAAGGGGGTGAAATAACAAAACATTTACCTGCAGAAAAAAAAGAAAGAATCGATTAGAAGGCCATCAATATGATACGATAGGGTTGTCAATATGGTATTGATATATTATTACTTTCGTTTTATCTGCTAGTCTTAAGTGAAGAATATACGTAAAAAATGCTTTTGCATGATATATAGTCTAGGAAAACAGTAATTAAAAAACTACTCTAAAAATAAATTGTTCATGTAAACAGCCAACAGTTTTCTCGATAAACCAGCCAAAAACAAACCACTACGAAAACTATAACCCCAAAGTCATTACAACATCCCAAACGATCAGACTCTTTGTTCGTCGTAATAAATAACTTGAATTTATCCCACATTTTCACCAGACCTACTTCAGGTGACTGCTTATCAAAGTTTGATAAGACCGCAGTCACATGCTTTAGACCGCAGCCAATGATATCTATATGATCGGTGGCGCTAGAATCATGTGATTTTTATTAAAGATAGAACCAGTCGTGTTTACTACAGCCATCCGCGTGATCATCTCCATTAAGATGTTAAAGATACCAGGTTAAAGCAGTCAACGGCTTAAGGTAACCCATGGGCGACATGATCGAGAGAGCAACACATGCATTCTCACACACATTGAATGAAAATGAACAAATGCATTTAGTTTCGCTTGAGCATTCGTCTGACGCGGTTTTGTCGTCGCTTGTTGTTAGCTCGGCAATAAAAGAAATGTATTTATTCGGTAATAATAAATTTTAATATGTTAATGTACGTTGCCACGCGCACGGCGGTAATATTTA
The DNA here is from genome assembly GCA_964034835.1 of Muscina levida. Taxonomy (NCBI): domain Eukaryota; kingdom Metazoa; phylum Arthropoda; class Insecta; order Diptera; family Muscidae; genus Muscina; species Muscina levida. Next base: position 34,258 of record CAXIUB010000082.1, on the reverse strand, counting down.
TCAATTATTTCCTGGATTTTCATATTAGAACTTTGTTCATATTTATGAAAACACTATATACAAATTTCCTTTACTACAGTGAGAGAGGGATGAGAGAAACTCACCCACACAAACACATATTGTGGTTGTATTGGGCTGCCGTTCGCTAATCTAAAGCCTGCATACCTCCGTCGGATTTTTTCTTCTCTTCACTGAAGACTTCGTATCGGTTAGTGTCACTCTGCAAAGTCGTATCAGCTTCGCAGAGAAATCATACTAAGTCATCTTATCGAACTGACTATTGCTGTTATATCTGATAAAAAGTGGTAAGGGTTGATCGGCATTGCTTAGGTCTTCTCCAGACCTTTCATAGTCGTAGTATAAAAATTTGATCTATTGAGATATTAACAGGTGTAACATAAAACTGATTTTAGGTTCGTTAACATGGCCTGTAAGGTTTCACTCGAAGGACCTTGCATATGAATGTTAAATGCTTATCTCACGATAGCTGTGCACACTTGGATCATCTTTCTTTTAGACTAGTAAACGGTAGCCCAATCCAACCACAATATGAGTTTGTGTTGGTGAACGGCTCTATTTTCCTCTCTCACTGTAGTGAAGGAAATTGTTAAATAGCTTTTTCATAACTATGAACGAAATTATAATATAAAAATCCAGGAAATAATTGATAAATATTACTGCCTTGGGTGTGGCAACGTTCTTTAACATATTAGAAATCATTTTACGGAAACCTGAATTTCTTTTATTGTCGTGCTAACAACAATCGTCGACACAACCGCGTCAGACGAATGCTCAAGCGAGACTGATTGCATTTGTTTGTTTTTGTTTAATGTGTGAGCGAATACGTGTGTGTCTCCTGCACCCATGGGCGACCTAACGTCGTTGACTGTTTTAGACATAGAACACTCAATTCCCAAAACGATAATATGAGATGGTGGCTGTATTGTACCAACTCATCGTCGCCGGCCATCAACAGCTCTGCTGGCAATCCATAGACACCTACGGCTTTTTAATTTTTAAGCCGTCCAATTGCAGTACTGACCTCGAGTTGGCTCAGTGGTGGAAAGTCCATTCTGGCATTGATATGTCCGTGACCAGATTTCCAACTCCGTATTTAGCAGTGCATACCGCTGTTCTATATTCTTCACATTCCACCTGTCGGTAGAATCTTCAGGTTTCTCTTTTAAAACTGTATCTTTCGATATCCTCTCTTTCTCTCACACACTCTCTTCTCCTCCATATATTTACTTGTTTTCTATCCAAAGAGGCGTTTAGTCTCTCATCACTTCTTCCTATATCATTACATCCCAGCACTCGCTTACATTGGTTGGATGCAGCAAGAATTGCCGTTGCGATAGTGATAATAGAACATTTGTTTGAAGCTTTTTTTTTTGTTTTCTTTATTTAAAAATTTTATTGGATGAATTGGTTGGAATAGGCATCGGCTATCTCAGAGGTATGTAACTTTCCAATGTTTAGCATCCATTACGTTCTATTACGATCATCTTTAGCACCACTTAATCGCATGCGTACTTTGAATGCATCTACATGGTGATCCAAGTCAAAGTTTGTACCGCTCATCACACATTGGTCCATAAGGCTTGAGACACGGCTTCCGATCGATTCGTTTAACATGCGAACAATTTATTTTCTTGTTTTTAGATCAGGGAATATTCACATTGCCTTGTGGATATTTTTGAATGGAATTCTGAGTGTTCTTTTTTTTCAACCGCAGAACCAAAAGCAACTTCCCTTCCTACTTTAGAATTAAAATCTCATAGAACAATTTTAATGTCCCGGCCAGAGAACTCCTTAGTAGCTTCGTCTATGTCTTCCGTCGGGGCGTGTACACAAGTCAACGTGATGTAAGAATATTTCGAGTTGATAAGTGGCTATGCGGTCACTTGTAGGGTTAAACACGAGACCACATGTCGCAGTCTCTGGTCGACTATGAATGCACATTCAAATTCGTGTCTTTCTGCATGGCAGCTGTAAAAGAAGTTACAGTTCCTCCGTCGGGTGCATCCCTGTCCCGTCCATCGCATTTCCTGTGTGGCGGTGATGTCAGCCCTATATTTGTTGAGGACATCCGCCTATATTTTTTGTGTATATCCTTATAACGACAATAGAACTTTTTCGGAGGCCATCCACATTTGGAAGGTTTTTGTCATAACTTTTCTATGTGTTCTCATAACAATTTTTTTATTTAAGGGATAAGATGAGCTTCAGTAATTTCTGTTACATACTCCCTAAAATGCATTGGCGACAGCATGCCATTTAGTCTACCTTACTCTTTATACATTTGCTGACATTGAATAGATGTCCTTTCGTTGCTTGCTTGGGAAATACGGAATCTATCGGACTTTGTGAGCTACTCGGTAACATTCGCAGAAAGTTTCTGTTTTTTCCCCAAAGCAATAATGGTCAGAAAACACAAATCTCCCATCTCCATCTCAATATAAAATTATGCATAAAAAAACAACTGCTATTCCTAACTGATCCTCCATCTTGAACCTCTGTCTAGGTAGTGAAAATACTTAGACTAGTTTGATTAATTTTTTCATCAGACTAAGGAACATTTTTCCAATAGGATCGGAAGATCCGCTTCTGCTGACCGTGAAAAAATGATTAGAATACGCAACTACCACGCGGGAAAACCGTAGTTCAATTCCTGCCTCAGTCCTTTTCATTTTCTATCATCGCCGGCCCCCTCGATGTTGTCGACAGCAACTTCGTAGTATAGTGTCAAGTCAGTTGGCATGTCTAGTAAAAGCTTTTCAAACAGCTGACGTTCGCATTTGTCTAGTAACAAGTAGGTGCCGTTTGTGGTGATTGCGTGTTAATTCACGATAACACTATCTAACTATCCCATACCTCATTCGTGGCGTGTAAAGGGAAATTAAGTATTTGTAAGACATACAATTTAGTTTCCTAATTTTTTTCACATGTCATTATCAATTTAAACTTTTCACTATTGGTCGCCCATTGTGTTGAAATGCACAAATGACTGTTTAGTATGTTCATGCCTGTCAATTTTTATTACATTTTTCTTTAAAGATTTGTTAAGTCGATGCGTTCTCATTGTGGATGGAGCAGGAGGTTAGCAAGTTCCGTTTTACAGACTTTGACTCATATTTTCCTTTTCAACTTTCTATTTATTTTCAAAGTCATAAATTTTCTTTTAATGCATACGTGAAACGTCTCAGCGAAATAATAAAGAAAAACTTGAGCAACGGAAAAACAACTCAAAGAAAACACAACCAGAGGAAACGGGGAAAGTACCTTGTCTCCAACAAGGAAACCAAAATGAGTCAAACAATAGGAAACATCCATCCTACCAACCTCCAACCTCCGCTATATGTTGGCAGCCCAGAAGGTACTGCTATCATCATTTCATCGGCCCTTACTAGGGTGGGGCGGGAGGTGAGTCTTTATTTTGCTGAATAGCCTCAGCTGGATGGAAACTGAAACTTTTTTTTGCTCAACATTTATTTGTACACTTTATGGCATTTTTGGTTTGTGTGTGTGTGTGTGTGTGTGTCTTGTATTCTGTCTATCCAACATCGTCGTAATATGTTTAATTCTTTTCTTCGTTGCCTACGTACCACTGAATTTGTTGTCGTCATTGTTTTCCCTTCATAGATTTGACATTTTTTGGAAGCTGTTATTCTAGACGGGGTACTTTACTGTTTATGCCCATTAAGGGTCCTAGAACGAGTTACAGTTACACTTGTGTGCTATGCGGTATCTAGTTGTGTCTTTGGTGTCTGGTCCCAGCCACAGCACAGATGATTTATCATTGTTAGTAGAATTCATGCCACGCAAAAGTTTTTGGATTGTTTCATACCTAAAATACCTTCTTATCCCTCAGCCGTGTGAGTAGGGAAAAAGTTGCCATTTAATGTATTGCCATGGTCTGAGTGCTTCAAAAAACAATTAACATGATATTCAACATCTTGGAGTAACATCATCTCTGGTTGGTTGCAACCATTGTAGCAATTTAACATTTTCCCTTAAAGTCAAAGGTTGGCAGGGATGTGCGCAAGCAGTTTTAGTCAAGGATTAAATATGAAAACCAAAAAAAAGGAAATAAATCTAAGGATTGATTCAAAGCTGTTGGTGTATTAATTTGACCCAATGCTTTGTGGCCGCAACTATCACTAGCGAATATGTTTGAAAGTATGTTGGCACTGTTACAACATTCGATTGTACTTAAATTAATATACAAGGGATCGCATGACATTAATCTGAAAGATATATAAACATTTTCGTTTCAAATGTCAACACTTAGTCCCTTGTTATGTCAATTACTATATTCTGTAAATTTATATTTTGGTTCACTATTCGCCATAATCCAGATGGTTTGCAATAATACAATGAAAAAGTTGAGTTTTTTTAGAAGCCTCTCTTCGGAAAAAAAGTATGGGTTCGCTTGCGTGGAAATGGAAAAAAATAGTTCATACGAATTCACTTGTCCGACGATTTCAATGACACAAATCCGTATAAGTAGAAGTGGTTTTGAAAAAATGAACTACGTGTGAATAATTTAAATGACACACAATATCATTAACAAAAATTAAAAACAATTTCAGAGGAATTTTAAAGTATCGACTGAAGCTCAACACAACCGCTCATTAAGTGGCGTGTGCAAATCCAAGAAACTAGGGACGGTCGATGTGGCATAATATGCCATTGTTCCTAACTGTGAACTTATACAAAATAAAAGACTAGAACCCTCCGAAATGTTGTTGAGCTATGATTTAAGGACATACACCTGGAATTTCCAAGCTCTCTACAAGCTGACATTACCGCCATTCAGAAAATGCGATAGACGGGAGAGAAATGCGCAAGCTGAAATAACTGTGACATCTTTTACAGGTGACATGCAGAAAGATACGATTTTAGTGGTGGGTTCATAGTTGGCAGGAGGCTTTGACATCTGAACTCGCGATTTAAGTCTGTAAGTGATCGTATAGCCAATGCCAAATATTTGAACATCTCTCTTATATGTGCGACGGATGACAAAGACGAGAACACTAAAGATGCATTCTGGCCATGACATTAAAAACGTTCTGGGGTCTTTAATGCTAAATTCAGAAGGGAGATTTGCTTTTTGGATCATTAATCAGAAAATTCTACACAAACACATCTCCGAAAACGGATTCAGATTGGTTAGCTTTGCGTAGCCATGAAACATCGTAGTGAGTGGAACCAGATTTCCACACAAGGATATCCGCAAGGCCATTTGGATATCCCCCGTCAAAAGACACAAAATCAAAGGGAGCTAAACGTCACAAGCCTGCGTACTCCCGATATAGCCAATGCCTATTCCAACCAACTCTCACTCAATTACTGCAAATATTGGCAGCATATTGTGCATTGTATGATCACTGCCGCAACGATCGTACATGGGTATGAAAAGTGAAGATCTGACATGTGCTGCTAAAGAATGTTGCTTATTGTCTGAGGAATTGGAATGCTGCATACAAGACAACACTACATACGATAACTCTATAGATAATGGAACGATATAATAAGAATAGTTGTGAGACTAAACACCAATTCAAACAGAAATGCTTCTATATAAGAATATAGAGCAAGGATATCGAAATGAACAGGGATAGAAGTTAAGCCTGAAAATCATACCAAAAAAATACAATGAAAGGAATAGGATCTCCACCTATAAGGACAGAAAAGGAAATATAGTCACGGACAAGCAGAATGCTCTGCAAATATGAGGCGAAGTGATGAAATCACGTCAATCACTGATTACTGAGTAGATTGTCCACCACTGAACCAAAACGAGGTCTCTACGGCAATAATACAAAACAATAGAGATGACCGGAGGATATTAGCTGGTAACAAGCGAGGCCGGCAATAATCGATTATTTCACACATTCGTACTCGAAAATTGCTTGGATGCAAAACAGTTGGTCTCTACTTAAGTGTAATGAAACAACGCTACACACACTCTTGTTTCGTGTTCAACAAAGAAACAGACACAATATTGAACTATTGTTGAAAGAGAATGATTGTTGGGGGAGTACATTTCGATAGCGCTAAAACGCATACAGTCCTGTCGACAGTGTGAAAGCTTAGAACTCGATCAACTAGATATTCAGATTACGACTAATCGTGACGAAGACCGATGAAATGCAGATCGACACACGGTATTATTGTTGACTATAAAACAGCATTCGACAGTCCGATGCCAGCATTCGACAGTCCGATTTCCAAGATGACACTGACTGACATGAAATCTTCAGTGAAAATCAATGAGATATTCATACTACGACTAATTCTGGAGAAGACCCATGAAATGCAGAACGACACTTATCTAACGGATTTATATTTCAGAATAAAACACGAGCCTTTGATATTTTAAATATAATCCAAATATACTTTTATTAATAGTTCATTTTAAAACGATACGATACAATACGTCTGTATGCTGCGGCGGTTACACGAGAACTCTCTTCGCTATGATATATGTCAAGAGAGGATAAAAGAAAATAATAGAAAAATTGCATTGTTGCATTCCACAGGGTGACACCTGCGAAGCTGCTTCGACACTAACCGATATGAAATCTTCAGAGAAGACAGACAAAAACCTGGCGGAGCCATATTATACAAAGCAGTTTTAAGCCAAGCGGTACTCTATCATTCTATCTTTTTAACATCTAATGAAGATGATCATGCAGAAAGCTGCAGTAAACACAGCTGATCTCATCTTGCTCGCGTATGCCCCTGATGTTGATGTCATTGACCAAGGACTGCGGCCAATGAGAAGTAATTGTCTGGTTATAAACGAGATAAAACCGTGTTTTTTGTTTTAATAAACATAGAGTTATCTCACTTAAACGGTGCGTGAACATTGACAACTTTTACTATAAGGTGATAGAAGATTCTGTCTACCTAGGCTCCGCCGAAAACAAAAATAGTAATGTCAGCCTGAAAAAAGACGAGTATTGATCGCAAACTGCTGCTACAATGCGCTAAGCAAGCGATTTAATGACAAAGTGCTCTCTCAAGAGCAAAGATCTAACTGTACCAAAGGCAGATAGGAGCGCTTAGAATTCTTTTCTACACTGACGCCAAAAACGTAGTAAAATAAACCAAATCAGTGTCAAAATAACCCCATCTGGGGTTGATAGTGGATCAATAACGTTTGTGCACAAATTAACAACATCCGGGGACAATTTGATAACGTATAAGTTTTGATATCCCCATTTTATTGATATCCACACATATCACAAACTTTCATCCTTTAAAACGAAATCGCGTTCAATTGCAAATGTTATAAACAAATTGTTTGTAAAATTGCTTCTACAGTTGCTGGCCATTTCATTGTATGGAAGACTAATACTAATCACTTTTTGTTTCGACATTTCCTACTATCTTCATCAACGTGTTATTCTATTTCCAGGTTAATCGCTGTCGATTTGATCGGTAAGGCAGTCATGACACACTACTCCAGTCCATCCACTCGCACTCAACCCAGCCCAGAATGATTAAGCGATAGTTATGTGAATTTATAGTGCGTGATTTGCTCATTAGATTGATTTATCGCAACAATTTAATGCTACATGAACTAACTGCTCGTGCTCGTACATTTTGTTTCGTATTGTTTCTGCGGTATCTTCTTTGGCCACTCGTTACAACCAGAGTCCATTGCCATTGGCCATCAGACGTCTGTACATGGGAGGGACGAAGGGACGTGGTGCGGCGGGGCACAACATGATGACGATGTAATACTCACAGTGTGGTATATGATTATGTTTTCCATGTTATTTTTTAACAACTATGGTTTGGCACGCTTCATGAATTTTTGGTTTACCAAATCCTTTTTGAAGCCATTGATGCTTTTAGTGACCATTGCGGTCACGGGGAGCCAACATGCGAGGGAATGGCGGCGAGATGGATGGAGTGAGTGGGTTTTGAACTGGAAAAGATATAAAAAAATATAAAAAGGATTCCCAACGATTAATAGCACATATCATGAGCAACAACATGTGTGGGAGGGGACAAAGGATGTGATGGCCGACTGAGCTGAGCTGAGCTCGAGCAACAACATGTTTCTGCAGCAGTTTCAGCTGGAACGTGCTCCAGCCCTCATTGCCATCCCGCACTGCCGTACTCATACTCATGAATGTATGCAATAAATTTCGCAGGGAATACGCCAGAGCGTAGAGACCTATAAAAAACGATGAAGAAGAAATAGTTGAACATAAAAATGAAAGTCATTTGTGTAAAATTGATTGCAATTTCAGAAAGAACATTTCTTGCGCTAGAGCATGTGAATGCTACCGCGTACCCTTCAGTGTGTATTTTGTAAACCCCGCAGCAGCCACCACCATCTCCGGCTGGCCCTAGCGCTTGTAAGTAATTAATGTTAAATTGATTGTTTGCCGCATTTCAAGTTCAATCCATCTATCACCATCATCATCGTACCGTGGCGCGTAAAATTCCTCTCCGACTCGCTTTCACTAGATGCGGATTCTCGCTACACTTTTAATTGGTTTTAATTCAATTTTTTACATCACTTCATTCACTCTGAATGCTGGATGGCTGGCTGACTGCATGGCTAGCTGGTTGACTGGCATCGCCAAGATAGATGACAAAACAATTCAATTGCCCTCAGCTCAGCTGATAGGCCGCTGGGTTGCAACGTTGGCTTGCAAGCTGCAACAAACAATGCAACAACATTTTTATGGCCATTTGTAATTGCATGCCAAATAAATTATGCGTTTCTTCGTCATTGTAATCGGTGATACAAGGGCGGATGTTGCAATGCCTCATATTTTTTTTCCTCCCGTCCAGTGTTACTACAATGATGTTTTTATTAAAATGATATTACTTCATTTAAAAAGGTTGATTGTTTTTACTTTGTTGGGAAATGGATTTTACTTTGAGTTCCGAACGGCTTGAATGAATCTAATGAAGACTGTAATGGAATGTATAAAGGAGAAATACAGGGCCTCGGAGAAGGGGCCTTTGGAATATAGTTAGAAATATTTTACTAGAAATCTATACTGTACTTAGAAGTAATATATTTTGTATACTGCTCTTGATTTTAAAACTGTATTAGCAGTAATAGAAATGATCTGTATATTTAAAAGATTACATACATTATAGATCAGTGCCAGGCAGCCAATCGCCTCGCGGGCAAGTGCTTTTGCTTGTCGTTGGTACCATTCTCGCAATGGTTTCTCAATATTTCTCAATAGTTTTGCAGACCAAAGGTTTGTGATAATGGTGGAGAGGTCATAGCAAAAAGTGCCTATGATGTTCTTTGTGCAAATAGCGAAATTGCCATCCCCCAATTTACAACCCTTGAATGTGCGCCATAAATAACTCTAATGAAGACTGTAACGAATTTTAGAGAAGATAAACAGTGCCTTAGGGAAGAGCCCTTTTATTTTGTATCCACAGAACTGTTTCACTTTATATCTCTACTGTATCTTAATGTAATATATTTGTGTATATTGTTCTTTATTTAAGATTTAAAACTGTTTTTGCAATAATAAAAATGATCTTTAACTGAACTATGAAAAGAGTTCGTTATATCTCAGTGTCAGGCTGCCAATAGCCTCGCGAGGTTTCGTGGACCTAAGGTTTGTGATAATGGTGGAGAGGTCACATAAAAAAGTGCTGATGATGTTCTTTGTGCAAATATCCAAATTGGAATTCACCCTACCCGCAGTCTCATTATCCAATTTTCAGCCCTTGTAAAATAAACTTTATAAGCAAAAATAGATTCAAAGCGTCATGAATAACGCTAATGAAGGCTGTAACGTAATATAGAAGGAAGTCAAGCAGAGCCTTAGAAAAGAGCCCTTTTATGTGTCCACAGAACTGTTTCGCTTTATATCTTTACTGTATCTTAATGTAATAAATTTTTGAATATTGTTCTTAATTTTTGATTTTAAACTGTTTTTACAATAATAGAAATCATTTATAACTGAACTATGAAAATAGATCATATTCTATATAGAATAGTGCCAGGCTGCCAATAGCCTCGCAAGGGAAATGCTTGTGGTGTTCGTTGATATCATTTTCGCACAGGTGTTTTAATATTAGTCAATTGTTTGTGATGATAGTGGAGAGGCACAACAAAAAGGGCCAATGGTGTTATGCAAATATCGAAATTGGTATCCAGCCTACTCGCAGTTACATAATCCAATTCACAACTTTTGTAAAATAAGTTTTATCATTAAAAATAGATGTGATCTTAAACTGAACTATGAAAACCTATCATATTTTCGTATATTTAAGAAGACTTTTTATATTATCTTTTCTGTGGTGGGATATATTTCTGATGATAGTATTCAACTTCTCCTTGTTTCTTCTCAAAATTGGTAATATTACACAGTACAACATTTTGCAGCTCATTTCGTTTTTGGGACTCAATTCTAAGAACTCCAAGTGAAAGTAGCCCCAAACAGAAGAAGTTCTGCATCATTCGTTTTGTTAAGTTACATGCATTAATAATTTAATATCGATTTAAAGTTAGTAAGTATCGTAAGTACCCTATACGATACTTACTACTACTTTATTAAATTATTATGGCATGTAACTTGACAAAACGAATGATGCAGAACTTCTTCTGTGTGGGGCTACTTTCACTTGGAGTTCTTAGAATTGAGTCCCAAAATTTTGTATTGTACTGCGCTATATTTCAATTTCAAACATCTATATTCGATGTCAAATCCGAAATATTACACAATAACTGTACATGCAGTTGTTAAGGTATACCCGGTATTACACGATACTGTCATCGAATTTAGTGTACGCCGGCCCAGCCCTTTTCAACAGCACTGGCCTGCTTTAACTACGGATTTTGATGAACGTCCATTTCCCGGTATTGTCACAAACCATTGTTTTAAGCCAAGAAACCAGAACCAATACAATTATCAACACAACAACAACAATAAACTAGTTGGAAGCGTTGCTTGGAGGAATAAATGGCTGCATATGCACAATATCCACGCATACATGCACACACACACTCACATACCCCAATATGTACAACTCTATACAAGTGAAGCTCGTACATATTTCATATCTCTGTTATAATATTTTTACCCTAGTCCATTGGGTAATATTGTGAAGCATAAGAGATCAACAATAAATTGCTTCTGTTGACTGGATGTCAATGATATAGTTTCAACTTGATTGCATATTTCAGTATCGTCGTCGCATCTCTTATGTAAACAGGCACCAACACATGCATAACGAAATGTGCATGTGTGTTTGTGTGTGTGTGTGCGCTCAAAAGGGAGTAAATGATGTTAATACAAAAGCATTTAGTGTGAGTGTATGCAGGACATTTCGGTCAAATGGTGTATATAAAATTCGAGCAATAAATAAATGAATATACTCTTATCCTTTAGGAGTGTGACTCACTCGAACTTTAAGTGGAATTAAGTTGAGTACAGTGGGAGCTAGCTTAACGAAGTTAAAAAAAGAAAAGGCTTAAAAAAACAAAGCTAAAATTATAAAACACAAATAAGGTTATATTTATATGAAGCACCTAATTATTGGGAAACTATCTTTAAAAAATCTCATTTCTTATATATCTAATTTAGCAACATGTGTTAAGTTATGTATTTTCAGATATACTTCAAACCCATACCATTGAAGCAAGTAAACACTGTATTTAAACTGCCCCGTTTATTTTTGCAGTGTGCTAGTTTAAGGCCATAATATTAATTAGTTTTAAAATGTTTGAGGTGATTTATTGAAGCTGACATCCATGAATTTCTAGTGTTGACGTGTCAACTGTTCAAATTGTGAATATCAGGTTTCAATGAAGTTATACAAAATGATTAACTTGTAGTTTGTATGCAAACAGATGACTTTGATAATGAATTTTCATGATAATTTTAATACAGTTATTTAATTAATAATAAGCAAGGATATTAAATGAGGTTGATAAAACTTGAGACCACATTAAAGAAATATTAAACAAATGCTGTGAATAGTGATTAGTTACATGCAATCTATTGGACAATGTCAATTTCTTTGCCACAAAGTGACCTTTTCATGTTTGTATTGTTAACCAAAATTAAAATTAAACTAAAGATGCTTAGTATAATAATGATAGACATATAGATTGTTTTCCAAACAGTAGCTGTCAAAATACCACGCAATACCTCTGCTATAACCTTTTTGCATTTCAAGTAACTAACTCTAATGCATTTTTTTATAATTGATGCTAAATTCACTTCATTTTTCAAAATACTTGAACTTTATGCATAATCACACAATCATTTATTGTTGATACGAAGTACCTTCATGAAATTTATGAATAATGCTAAAACTTTACCATACCATACGAACAGTTGCAATTAAAATTGCAGCTTAGAATTGTAGGGAGAATGCAATTTTTTATGTTATTGTAACATTAGCATTTCAGTGAAATATAAAACTTGATAGAATGAACTTTAAACTTAAATTTCCTTTACAACCTATGGATGAGATACGGGATAACTTGACTTAACACGAATTCTATCATTAGACTCACACAAGGGCACCTACAAGTTTATAGACGAATGTGAACGTGAGCTGTTTGAGAAGCTTTTACAACACTTAACTACGAAGTTGCTATCTATTTATGTTAGTGTATCTCTAATGATACCCAAAATTTGACTAAGCGATCAGAAACAGTTTTTTATTCTTGGTATTAATGTAACGCACTAGGATGACGCGTTTCAAACTCCATGACAATTTAATCTTCCGAATTGGTGTACTCTGGTACATCATTAGCTGTATATATGTCTACATTATGTCAAACATGTAGCTGCGACGTAGATATCAGCCGAAAATGTCCAACACCAATACTTGAATTTGACCATTAATATTCAACATGAGAATGGAGGATACGTTTCCCACACAATTCCCTTTTTACCACAAAGCTCAAGCTTTTTTATACCATCACCCTTAGGGATGAGGGTATATATCATTTGATACCACCCAAAAGTGTAACACATAGAAGGAGTCATTTCAGACCCTAGGTTTCTTTGAACCAAATTCGATTCATGACTTTTTAAGTCGTTTGAGCCATGTCCGTCTGTCTGTCTGGTGGCTGTCCGGCTGGTTCGCACGATAACTTTCGAAAGACGCAACCAAATCTTTTGAAATTTTGCACGAGTTATTATTTTCTCAAAACTACTTACGGTATTGCAAATGGGCTACATGGCCCCGCCCCTTCTGGTACCTCCCATACAAATACATCATTCCGCCCACTTTAGAAATCGAGTAATAATATCAATACACCCTACGGGATCGTCCCCAAATTCTGTATTTAGTAAAGCTATAACAGGATAAAGTTTTGGAAAAACTGTTGAAAGCCTAGCCACGCCCCTTCTGGTACCTCCCATACAAACCTACCTTTCCGCCCACTATGGAGATGGAGAAATAATATCAATAAATCAAACGTGATCGTACCCAAATTATATTTTTAGTAAAGAAATAACGGGATAAAGTTTTGGAGAAAAAATTTGGAGGTCTATCCACGCCCCATCTGGTACCTCCCATACACATCTGGTACCGCCCACTTTAGAAATCGATTAATATTATTAAAAGACCTAACGCGATCGTGCCCAAATTCTGTATTTGGTAAAGTTCAAGCAGGATAAAGTTTTGGAGAAAAAATCTGGAAGTCTAGACACGCCCCTTCTGGTACCTCCCATACAAATGTACCACTCCGCCCACTTTAGAAATAGGGTAATAATATCAATACACTAGACACGATCGTGCCCAAATTCTGTATTTTGTTATATTATAACAGGACAAAGTTTTGGAGAAAAAATTGGAAGTCTAGACACGCCCCTTATGGTACCTCCCATACAAATGTACCTTTCCGCCCACCTTAGGGATGTAGTAATAATATCAGTACACCCAACGCAATCGTGCCCAAATTCTGTATTTAGTAAAGTTATGGAGAATAAATCTAGAAGCCTAGACACACCCCTTTTCGTACATCCCATACAAATGTACCACTCCGCCCACTTTCGAAATCGAGTAATAATATCAATATAACAGAAAATTATTTGTTTTACTGAGGGTAAGGGTAAATGTAAGTCGGGTTGCCCGACTGAAACTTTCTAACTGGTTTTAATTACAAATCGATTAATTTCAATAATTCACGACTTAAACAATATCTTATATTGGGTGATGGTATTTATCAGTCAGTTTAACTGACTGAAATTTCTGTACTGGTTTTAAATGAGATTGGTTGTTGATAACAACGAGGGATCCGCCGATGAATGAAATGTAGATGACAGGGACAGGATTATTCCGCATGGTAGTCGCGGCTTCTTCTATACCACTGTCGGCTATTTGTTATAATAGTGTGCGGAATAAGTTTCATTAATACGGACATAGTAAAAGCATTATATGTCTAGGATAAAAGGGATTTAACTGTATTCGGGTTTTAACACACATTCTATTTTTAGACTCCCTGAACGCGATCGTCGTGGCATCTGGCACCAGTCGTCAACATTTCTCTTTCATTGCCGGCCTCCTCAATATTGTCGACTGCAACTTCGCAGTATAGTGTCGAGTCATGCCGATTGATTGATTGAAAAAAGTGTCTCCAACAGTGACGTTCGCATTCGTCGATAAGCAAGAAGGTGTCGTTAATTGTGAATCTGAAAATGAAAAGCCTGTTAATTTACAACAACGCGATAAGCTAAACCATACCTCATTCATGGGGTGTAAGGGGATATTAAGTTTTTTTTTTTAAGAACGCAATCGTCCCTGGTATTATGTCTAGAACATGTTACTATTATGTTCATGACCTGAGTACGATCTTTGCCACAGTAAACTAGACAGAAACGACTATACGATGGCTAGACAGAAATGACTACTTCAGATTAGTCGATTTAATCGGCATGTCTAGAATCACTTTTAAAAAAAAACCTAAAATTTGTTTTCGACGTTAACCTTAGTTACCGTTCTATGAATCTGAAAATAGAAGCGTGTTATCATTCACAGGATGCAAGAGTTTTGTTTTTAAGAACTAGATATTAATTTTTGAAAAGATTTTATTTTTAATAAAAATTTGATTGCTCGACTATCAGTAAATAACGCATTTTCAAATAAGACTTCTGTAATGTAAATTAACAGAATTTATTTATGTTATGTATGCAATTATTTGGTTAATTTCTGTATAACTCAATTTTGGCATTCAGTGTAGCCAGCTATTTACTGCACGTCTTCTTATGGATACTACGTCTTAATGCGTTTTTAGTGTCAGCAGCATTGACGTGGCAAACCTTGTGCAACAATGTTGCAAGTGAATTATGCAGCAATGAAAACTATTTGATGTACACATTTCCTTAACGATTTAAATATATGTTTGCCCTCATGGCCACTTAAGCCGGGTGGAAGAAAAAAGCTATCAATTTTATCGCCTTTTGTAAAAAAATAAGGAAAAACAATTTCGGGAGTGCAGAGCGCGGCGAAAACGCTGGATTCGGGGTTTTTCCTATAACATCGTTACTTGTATACCGATTGTCAAGATCAATGCATCGTTGAAAAGGTATTAACAACAGCTTTGTTAGTGTGTTAGAGACTTTGAACTACGACGTCATCTTCCAGCGGTTTTCATCATTGTATTCTTAAAAATCCGCCTAACCACACAATTTTCTGAAGTAGATTTGAAGTCCTTGAAAAACTATTAAAGAAAAACCGTTAACTATTATTCATAAACAAAAAAGTTATATTTAATTATTGTAATAATTGTCGACCTTTTTTAATGTTTAATTTAATTTTATTAGATAATTCTAATTGGGCTTTTAAGGTCCTTCTCTCCAATTCTAAATAATAAAGTGTTTTATTTCATTGGTATCCGACTGTTATCCGAAAATGAAAATAAGAGGTTTACGTTGGAGAGCCTGAGAATCCAACAAAAGTCAAAAAGTGCAATAAATAGGAAGGAAGACAAAGATAACACCAATGCCAACTGCACTATGGCAATAACTTGGTAATAAGGTTTCAGCTGTGATACAAACATTAAGAAAATTTAAAAAATGTGATATTTTTATATTTTTGTGATTGTTTCTAATTTTAGCTTGAAATTCATGTTTTATGTTGTTAAGAACATTAAATGTAATTTTATTTAAATGTGAAATGTGACGAAAAAAATTGATTGTAAGTTTTATTATTATTTTAATGTTTAAATTCAAGACTGTAAACTAGTGCTCCTTTGTTATTTCAATATTTATCGTTACCAGATTAATAGAAAAAATCTCTGAAGATGCTGGAAAATACCAGCGAAACGTCGGATATCAATGAGAGAAGGACCTTAAAAGCCCAATTAGAATTATCTAATAAAATTAAATTAAAAAAAGTTATATTGTTTTAAAGAGTCAATCCATGTATGCACACTTGATAATTCGAAATATACATTCGTTTATTTTTATTACATTCGTTTGTTAAAAAATGTGTACAATTTAAGAATAAATAAAGTTCAAACAAATAAAAATTAATAATCGAAGATCTCAAAAATCGGAATACTATTTAACTGAAGAACTTCCAAAAAAATTTTAGCGACCAATATGAATTAAGTATGATGGCGCTTAATGCCATATCGGAGCATGAGGAAATATTCTTATAAAAGTCTACTTTGAACTATCATATGTACTAAAATGTAAAATCAATACAACTTTTTGCTTTTGAAGAAAATGTGACGTTTATTTCGCAATTATTTTATAGCGTCAAATCTGCTTCAGAATACTTAATGATTAGTGGGGTTTTTAAAGACACAATCTTGAGAACCACTGGAATTTGACGTCATAGTTTTAAGTAACTATATTACTAACAAAGCTCATGTTAATACATCTTTAAGGATATATAAAACTTAAGAGTCGGACAGCGAATAACAAAGTTATGGACAAAACGTCAAATCCGGCGTTTTGCCACGCCCACAAAAATAAAAATTTTGCACCTCTGAATTTGTATTTATATGACTGTTCATATAAGGCGGTAACATTCATATACTTTTTTTCTCCATATAGATCAACCCGGCTTAATGGCCACGTCTTAGCGTTTTTCTGTTATTTAGTAGCGAATTCAGGGAAAGCGAATTTTTGAAATTTTGGTATGTAATTGATTGTAAGATTCTCTTACTATTTCTCAAAGCATTTTTACCAAAAAGCTCAGATTATTTGTAATTAAACCTAATAATTAAAAAAAATCTATTTGTAGGTTTTTTTATTGTTTCTTTATACTGTGTGGCACAGTGGTTTGGTCTCATACATTCTTGTGCAAAAACTATTAGGAATCGTCACAGATCATTAAAAGTCGGGACCGAACTTTATATTGACTTAATTAAGAAAATTTTTAATTTTATAAAATTCGGCCGCGCCACATCTCCAGTCGCTCATACGTTCTAAATCCAAGAAAAATTGTTCAAATTGGTTACTTACAAGTCCTAGAATTAACAACAGAAGCGTGTCAAGTTTCATTTAAATCGGTCACGCTCACTGCCCATATGAACAAAGATATTTTATTTTTTTCAAAAAAATTCTCCCTGTTCTGGAAACATCGAACAATTATTATTTTTAATCGAAAGAAAACATTCCTACCTTTTATTTTATTGATAGAACAGCAAAGTGTGGCTACTTCATATTTTTTTTTTCACTGAAGATCAAAAATAATTTTATTTTTGGAGACTTTTATATTTTTACGTGACGGTTTATGATATGCCCATAAATATTTTCATTTATGGAGTAATGCAGTTTTTTTTTAATTTATTAAAGTCAAGTGGTACTACTAATTTTAAACTGAATTGCATGAAAATATAAGTAATTTCTTGCATTTAACCCGTGCAGACACTTTATTAAAGAAATAACATACGATTTTTCTCAAAATTTTTTTTACATAAATATCATATATATCTCAAATTTTACACAAGGTATCCGTTCATTGAACATTAACTCACGAATAAAAATGGGATACGTTATGCTGTCCCAACTTATACCTTACCAATGATATATAAAATAATATGAGATTTTCGTTGAAAATATTTCACTTTTAATATTTTGTATTTAAATGTGAAACCTAAAAACTGGGTGGTTTACCCAGCCATTAGGGCGGATGATTTCTTTTGAGATTTATGTGTGAATTATTAATTAATCATACGAAACGATCTTATTTCCAGAGATATTGAATTCAAATTTATACATTTGTAAAGAGTTTTGCGTCATGTCTGTGAACATGAACAAAAGTCCAATTCCCAAACGTTTCCGCTTCACAAGGCAATTATAATATTATATAAGTAAATTCTTTTTAAAATCGGTCAATTTCAATAACTCTAGAGCTAAAGAATGTCATACATATGGTGAGGGTATTTAACAGTCAGTTCACCTGACTGAAATATCTTTTTATTTTATTATTTTTATTAAATTTCTTGTTTGTTAAAATTATTGAATTCATATGAAAATGGTAAAATTAAAAATTGTGACAATCTTCTTTCTAAGATTGTATGATTTCATGAAAATTAATAAATCCACTTTATTGAAATAAGCCAAGA
This sequence comes from Muscina levida, assembly GCA_964034835.1. Lineage (NCBI taxonomy): Eukaryota > Metazoa > Arthropoda > Insecta > Diptera > Muscidae > Muscina > Muscina levida. The sequence continues at coordinate 15,717 of CAXIUB010000082.1, read as the reverse complement.
CAGAGACACTTTGCATTTGGAGGCAGAAAGCTAACTAACTATTTTGTGCTGCTTTTAAACCATTTTGTGGATATTTCATCCCACATTTGTATAAAATAGTACTACTAAGAATACACATTTATCCAATGATTAATAACTATTCAGCCGTGGCATAGTGGTTAGAACACGCGACTACCATGCGGGAAATCGCGGGTTCAAATCCGGCTCCAGTCATCTTAAAAGAAAAAAATAAATAAAATTTTCTTTCATTGTCGGCTCCCCTCGAATGTTGTTGACAGCAACTTCGCAGTATTAAGCGTCGATTCAATCGTCGTGTCTAGTAAGAGCTTCTCAAACAGTGACGTTCGCATTCGTCGATAAACAAGTAGGTGCCGTTAGTTGTGAATCTAAAAATAGAAAGCGTTTGAATTCACAACAACGCGAGAAGCTGTCCCATACCTCATTCATGGGGTGCAAAGGGAAATTAAGTAAGTAAGTAAGTAATAACTATTACAGAGTTGTATGTGATCATGATCGTTAAATTCAAATATGATTAGCTGATATCAAAAAGTTGCAGAGTTGCATTAAGATCAGTAAATTCATAGATAAATAAAAATAAAAGGTAAGATAACAATAACAAATATATACATAAGTAAACGGGAGAGGACTGCTTCAAAATATATTAAAAAAACTAAATTGCATAAGACATTTACTTTTTAATCTTGTATGTGAATTCTATATCGATTAGCGGCAAAGATAAATGATGACATAATTTGACAGAAACATTTATTTACTTTTGTTTCATCAAATGTGCACTTAGATATTAGACTAACTTAACAAATTACTGCCGTATTCATGAACATTTCTCCCACAATAATAGTGAATTTTTTCACTATGTATCATGAGAATCTATTCCTCTATCCATCCTTACAAAAAAATAATTTAAAAGTATAAGATCAAAATCACATAAGTATTCTGCATGTATTATCCTTCTTACTAAGAGCCGTCTTTGTGTTCAACCCAGATAAATTTTACTGTAATTCACAAACTATAACGATTGTTAAATCTTAAAATATTTGTTCTTTGTTTTATGGTTGACGTCGATGAAATGTACCTTTTATATTACATGCGTATACACAATGATTATATTCATAGAATATCACAGAATGTATAAAATCCTTAAACATATGAAAATCCCACAAAACAGACTATTTAATGTAAACAAACTATGAACGAAAATATTTGATTACTTCGATCCAGTTATAACCATTTTTGGCTGCATTATCAGATGCATATTTGTGCACACAAATATTAGTGTGTAGTTTAGAGTGACTCAATATGATTTTTGTTAGATTCTAAGCTTTTCGTATTTGAGTGGGTAACGCGATTCTATAATTAGACTTACACAATGGAACCTACAGTGTATTAACGAATCCTAACGTCGGCTGTAAGAGAAGATTTTACTACCCGTGATCCAAATTATTTTTTAAAATATTTGCAGGATCAGAGATGACACAAAAAAAAATGCACTCTGGAAGGCATATTCATTGTTCAAAATTTTATACATATGATTTATAATCAAAATGGTCACACTTGCTTAAAAACTTTTTAAGCTTTTAGCTACCTTACATTACAAGTCACTCTAAGTTATTTAGCTTACCTACACAGAACTGTACAAATATGAATGAATAATGTATCCTGTAAGCACATAATGCATAACAATGTTTTCAAATATTTATGAAATAATTGCAACTAAGAACCATTGTAATTTCATTAACTAATGCAATTCGGGTTAGAATGCTAGATGCAATGATGAGCGAGAGAGAGAGAGTGAGAGAGGAGATGTATATGTGCGAATAAAAGTGAATGGCATTATTTCAGTTTGAATTCTTAAAACATATTTAAGATGAATTAGTGAATATTTGACAACATATCCTTGGGTGGGTTTAATACACACACATGAATATCTCGTCAACACATGACGTACATAAGATGTCAAGTACTCATTATAACATAAAACTCTATCCATTCGTTTACAAAAATGTATGAGAAAATTCTTTTCAAAAAATTTAAATGGCTCTGACGTCAGGTGGGGATATGTAAAGAACGTGAATCAGATTTGGTTTAACTTTTATGAGTTCACAAATTCTGTCATAAAGGTTTTTCATTTACAAGATGTGTGGTTGTTGGAAACTCATAAACTATTGTTTATTTAGGTCATGTAAGATTTTTGGTTATAAAACGTAGCAAAGGAATGGTAGCCAAGTTAATGCAGTTACTATTGGCAAATGAAAAAAAACCATCACAAGTTTTAAAACTATAATTTATGAGTTGTGGTAGAGTTCGGTTCTTACAGCAATGGACATGATTTTTGTACTTTAGTTCGACAAATAACTACAGCGTGGCTTACAATTTTGGAGTAGGTTTTTGCTATCAAATGTGTAGCCAAAATAAATAAATACGCCAAATTTGAACAAAAAATTAAATACTCAATTATAAAATCACTGTAACTTATAATAAATCCAATAGAACATATTCTAAATTTCAGTAACTGCACATGCATGGTTGATGATGTAAAATATTTAACTATGTAAGAAATGTTCAATAGTGTTAATCATTATTATAACAAAACTTTTTCTTAAAAAAAAAAATTATGGAAGCTATTATTGATATGGAATTAAAATTTAAAAAAAAAATCAATCAATCAATTTAAGCCATAAAACAGCACCAGCTGTTTCTCGGGACAGTTAGGTTTTCTCTAGAGAACAGCTTTCGTTTGGATAATCAAACTTAAGTCCATGTGAACTTAACAATTACATATCTAGCCAACAAAATTCTGACATAAAGTGATTGCGTTTCAAATTATAAACATACTAGCTGGCCCGGCAGACTTCGTCCTGTATCCACATTTTTGTAAAAGATGTTGAGTGCGGTTGAAATATAATTCCGATTGGTTTATTACATTGGCGTCTGAAACATTTTAATAAAAAGGGCGAGGTTTTTCCGGACAAATTCTGTACTTCATATATCTAAAAGATTATTAATGTTATTGTAAGAAGTGCATTGCCGTCCATGATTTGATGAAAACTTACTTATTGATAGGCATACATTCTAAAATCAATTTTTAAGCCGATTGACTGCCATATAACTTTCTGCGTTGGTGAACTGGGCGATTGTACTTAAAGGTTCTTGGTCTGAGCCATGATAGTACTTTGCGCCAATTTATCCCAAGAAGTACGAATTTTCAAAAATCCCTTAATTTGGCTCAACAACCTTATTAACCGTTTAGTCTGGGTGATAGCAACAGTTTTTCCCATATACGCGTCTGTCCCCTAAAAGTTCGAAATGCGAAAAACCACTTTGTGAAGCTCTCTAATGATATAGATAGTGCGCCAATATTAATGTTTGCCATTCTACCTTAAAGTCTGGCAGATGATCTACAGGCCATACCCAACTTTTACTGCAATTTTGGTCGAAATCGGTTTAACCGTTTTCCCAATTAGTGGTGTCATCAAAATGGACATCTATTTTTATATATATAGAGTTTACAATAGTTTTAATGTTAAAACAATGTTTATATGTAATGTAATCAATGGTGACTTAAAGGACTTAAAAAAAATTAAGTGTATCATAAGCTAAACACCAGCAACTGGATCCAAACTTACATCCAAAATTTTCTCATGTCAAAAAATGCATTCATTTTAAGTTTGAGTAAAATCGGGCAATCGAAATAATTCAGCTCCGGCAACCTCAACAGCGGGTCCAATTATACAAAAAAAAATTTTCATAATAAAACAACTATACATTCTAAATTTCAGTCAAACTGTTTGATTCGTTATAATTCCACCATAACGGCACCTTCCGGGTCGTTTTATTCAAAAATTTTGTTCTCATGATCACATAGTTATACATACTAAATTTCTCTTAAATTGGTCCATTCGATCAAATTTTGATAAAAAAAATCCACCCAAACGCCAACTACCGGGTCCATTTGTACATAAAATTGTTCCGGTGATTAAACACATACATTCTGAATTTCAGTAAAATTGGCCCATCCATTAAAATCTTCGATATAAATACACCCCAGCGACATCTACCGGGTCCATTTGTACATACAATTGTTTCTTATGATTAAACAAACCTACATTCTGAATTTCAGTTAATTTGGTCCATTCGTTTAAATTTTGATTATAAATCCACCCCAGCGCCACCTACCGGGTCCATTTGTAAATAAAATGTTTTCTCATGATCAAACGAATATCCATTCTAAATTTCAGTTGAATTGGTACATGCATTCAAATTTTCGATATAAATCCACCCTAGCGCCACCTGGGGTGGATTTTTTTCTTTACGAACAATCTACGGAAAATTTCGAATCGAATAAAAAAAAATCAGCCAAATCGCTCCAGCCGTTCTCAAGTGATGGTATGACATACGTGGACCATTTCATTTTTATATATATAAACATATAAACATATAAAACTTACCTTCCTATCAACGTTGTGTTTCATCAGAAAATTATTATGTATTAACAAGTATACAGTTGGAAAAGTCAAATGTTCATTTACACATAGGATTTTGTCCAATTACATTTACACTTTTATAAGAAATATCAAACTTTGTCTCAAATTGTTGCACTTTTTCTACGTTAATACGGTTGTTCTTGCTAATATTAAAAGTAACTATCGTTACCGAACTACCGGCCTGTACGCAAAACACTAATCACAAACATATAACTGTTACACAAACACACGCACAATCGTTTTGTCTTTGTTTACTATTTTTTTTTTATTTTTGTTATTGCTGCTCCCCACGGAGAGAGAACAATGTTTGACGATTAAGTAGTTTTAGTTGCAATCTCTTCTATGCACTCATTTGTTTGTGACACTGTGACGCGAATTATACCAAGATGTTAACACAGGATTTAAGGGCACTTGCAAAGTATTGCCCGAAGAAGTTTTTAAAAAAACCAAAACTAGTGATATTTGAAAATAATTTACTGCAACAAGATCACACGTCCGATAAGTTAAGTTGTAAAACGCGAACTAATTAATTTGGTGCAATAACGGAAGAATGGATGACAATTAGTGGAAGGGAGAGAGAGAGAGAGAGAGAGAGATGTACTTTATAAAGCGTTATAATGAGAAAGAGTAGTGATTAGCATTTTGGCGAAAGGTTTTTTATATAGAGCTGCCAGGGATCGCGAGTTCATGATTTGGCGAGTCTTTTTGGGGGGTTTTGAGATTGTTTACGTTTTGTAAAAAGATTACATAAATAAATCCTATAGGGTTTAGAGGATATTCAATTAAAAATTAAAGAAATTGGTCTATGTATAGAAAAGTACGAAGTGAATGGTATATTTTTGTTTTTGTTTGGGCTTCCGGCCCATATTCTGCACTTCCGTCAAAGGCAAAAATTCAAGTATTTATAAAAACTTCATTTCTGTATGCCAACTCTCAGAAACCATTACTTTTTAACCAGTCCATAGATTCTCTTCTGCAATATTTAATTTGTTTGTTGAGGTGTTCGCTAAACGCAGAAGGTTTCAAAAAAATTTTATCTCGAGTTTTCGATTTTTCCTGATTTTAAATCTAAAAAAGGAGACGCTAATTTTCATGAAAAAAACACAATTTTTCAAATGTATTCAGCCAATACGGCAAAATTATGCAATTTATTGAGTTTAAGTGACATAATTCTTGTTGGCCATTTGATTCCAATTAATTTGGTATTTCATCTGGCCTGATTGCCCGTCTATAACATAAAATATAGGTCAAAATCCAAAAGTACCTTCGGACACAAAAAAATTTGTAGAAAATTTTTTTTTCAGAAAATTCGCTACATAAAAAAATTTTTTTTCTTAATCAGAATCCCTACCTCTATCAAAAAAAAAAATAGTGGTACCCAAAGACCAAAATGGCTGTAAACTAGTGTAATTATTAAATTTTGTGAATCATTTATATAAACATGGAGTATCTTAATGAGGGTAGTGTTAAAATGTATAATCTATATTTAAATTTAATTAATTTCAGTAATAATGCATTTTTAAATATTGTTTATACAAAATTGTATTTAATTCTTATTACGAATTTATCACCATTTTTATCGAATGCGTTTGAAATGTATTTAATATTTTATACTAGTGGGCCCGGCAATGCTTCGCTATTGCATATTAACTTGTAATATATTTCAAATTTAGGTCTACAAAGTACTTTGAAAACGGTACTTAAGCTCGACAATAATATGTTGAGTTTATTTACTCATGTAACTTATTTAAAGTAATTCCTTAACAATAAAGTTAACTTATTAAGTTTAATTGTTGTAAATGCTAATAAAAGTTCATATGTAGGGCGAAAAAACACTTCTTCAACAAATCGGAAACAGACATTCCTCTAAAGATCAAAATTATTTATTTTGATCCGTAGTAGCGGGAACCATCTGTATACTAACTATCTCTTTGGTCATAAAAAAACATTTTTGTTATGCCTTCTCTTATTGACCGCAAATGAAAATTCCGTTTGAAGCTTCATGCCATTAGCCATAAAAACTTCTTTTGTCATGTCTTCTTCTCACACGGATCAAGAATAATCCGGAATACTACTTTTGTATTGAACTCGTATTACAATTTTTTGGGATAATTCGGTCAACAATGGTTGCCTTAATAAAGTGATGGTCTCACGCGCTGTATGGCAAGTTACACCGTCGTGTTGGAACCATTTCTCCTTCAAATAATGTGCAATGACATGATAAATAAAAAAAATCAATAGATCGCCCACTGGCTCTAGTTCTTCTACCAGTTGAATTTTATATGAATGTGGGCCATGATCTTTCCTCAGCATTTGCAGAGACCGAGTTGCTAAGAAAGACGTCGGTTCGATAAATTCGAGTCCACTGTCACACTAACGTCTACAGCGTCGATGGTTTCTATTAGCTGCTCAGATGGATCATTATATGCACCCTCAACTTCACAAAGGGCTCCATTAGTTTGGTGAACAGAACGCGATTTTAAAAATAAATTTGCAAGATTTGTAAACGTTGTTCTTGTTTAGTTTTTGCATGGTGATTTTGCAAAGTATACTAAAAGAAAGCCTATCACACTTCATTAGTATGACAGCTAGATGTACACTTATACCTATCAGAAGTTCTATATGTCAAAAAAAAATACCCGATGCATAGGTTATTTACAATTGTTTGCTTATGTTACCTCTGATATGCTATAAAAATTTAACCATTGTAGTATAACTACAATGAATATTGCTTAATTTTTCTATCTATATGATTTATTACCGATTCGCTCTTCTGAAAAGTAATTGAAAAACACGTACCTGTAAAGTAAATTAAAAAAAATCACTATTTTAGTCTGCGCATCCTCAACTGCCTGGTGTACGGACCATTATTTGATACAGTTAAAAAGTTAACTATTGAAGTGCATAGGCAGTGTCTTGGCACTTTTAACTTATTTAGTTCGAAATAGCCTGATCATTAGGGCAAATCAATTAGTTCGTGTCAAAATAAAAAAACGTGTTAATCGTATACCAGTATTGGAATGTACGAAGAATTCTTAGAAAATTTCACTAAGAAACTATATGCCTAAAATCAATTCATAGTTCGCGCTGAGAAGCATGAAGATTTCAGGTAGATATAATTTTTTTAGCAATGAGCAATTATTCTGTTACTTCAGACTTATGGGCCCCGGCTCTAATTTTTACCTACTATTCCAATGTTTGGAGACCAAGACGAAAAGAATAGTATATTTTTGATTTTTTTTATAGATCCCGCCCAATATTCTGAAAAATGATTTTTAAAAATTTAATTTCTGTATGCTAACTCTCAGAGGCCATAACTTTTTAACCAATACATAGATTTGCTTCTGTAATATCTCATTTAGTTTGTTGGGAAGTCAGTTTTACGCAGAAGGTCTCAAAAAATATTCAGATATATATATTTTTCCGTTTGTGCTCATTTAAAAACAACAAAAAAAATCTCTATCTGAAATCTTCATGTTTCCCAATGCGAGCTAGGAATTGATTTTAGACACAAAGTTTATTGGTGAAATTTTCTTAAAATTCATCTTAGATTCCGATTTTGGTTACGACTTTTGCGAATTAAAAAAATTGGCCCACCTTACTGTTCATATCTCTAGGCGAACAGCAATATACTGTGGAATTTTGACAGTTTTAACAGTTTGTTTTAAAAAGGGTGTGGCAGCCCCACTTCCACCCTAGCTGTAATTAATACTGCTCCAACAACATATATACCAAATCTCATCTTCATACCTCTGATAGTTCATAAGATATAGCCTTTTCGATTTTCACTTTGTATGGGCGGTGCCACGCCCCTTTATCCAATGACAACCAAATATAGCCAGGGACTATCAACAGGTCAACAATACCACTTGGTAACATTTTCGTATCAATCGGTCTATTAGAAAAGCTGCTCGAGTGAGTCTTTAAAAGAGGGCGAGGCACCGCCCACTTGCACTTTGTCTGTAATTCTAACTGTACGAACAACATATATACCAAATCTCATCTTCATACCTCTGATAGTTCATAAGATATAGCCCTATCGATTTTCAAGTTGTATGGGCGGTGCCACGCCCCTTTATCCAATTACAACCAAATGTAGTCAGGAACTATCTACAGGTCAACAGTACCTCATGGTAAAAATTTTTGTATCAATCGATCTATTAGAAAAGCCGTTAGAGCGATTTTTGAAAAAGGGGCGTGGCACCGCCCACTTCCATCCTGGCTGTAATTTATACTGCTCCAACAACATATATACCAAATCTCATCTTCATACCTCTGATAGTTCATGAAATATAGCCTATTTAATTTTCAAGTTGTATGGGCGGTGCCACGCCCCTTTATCCAATTACAACCAAATGTAGTCAGGAACTATCTACAGGTCAACAGTACCTCATGGTAAAATTTTTGTATCAATCGGTCTATTAGAAAAGCCGTCTGAGCGATATTTGAAAAAAAGGGCGTGGCGCCGCCCAGTTTTGGAAAAAATAAAACCTTTTAAACCATCCGGAAGCTATAGCGAACAAAACAAAAGAAAAATTTTGAAAATCGGTCCAGCCGTTTTTGAGTTTTAGCGAGACAACTGCACATCGATTCATTTTTATATATAAGAAGATTAGTTGATAGTATTTTTTGCATTAAATTTTATGTATATAATTCACTGCATTTAAACCATTATTGCTATTGGCCATACATTAAAAATTTTAATAAACGTTTTAATATGCTTAACATTATACAATACAAATAAAAGTCAGCAAACTATAATAATTCCCTATTCCTGGCAGCTCTACACAAACACGCTACGCTCAGCAAATTCTACATGTTTTACTTTTTTATTCTAATCACTACACTCTCTCACATTTTCTAACTATCTTGCTCTTTCTATCTCTTCCTCTCATATATATCTCATAATTGCATCATATTAATTAGTTCGCGCTTTAAATCACATCTTATCGGTCGTGCGGGTCAATCGTTGCGTGTTTCCTCGATAAAATCTATCGTTATACTCTGCCTATCGGTCTAATTTTTGCAGTGAATTAGTTTTCAATATCTCTAGTTTCGTATTATCTAAAGAGTTTTTCGATTAAAATATTGCAAGTGGCTTTAATTCGCGTGTTAACATATGGAAATATGCAAATGATTAATTCATTGTCACAAGAAATGAACAGAAAAAAAGAAAACACAAAAACAACACGGAGAACCGACATTAAGATGGCTTCCAGAGTCACACGTCTACTCTCTTATGTGAATAGCAATAAGACAAAACGAAATAGTCAATAAGAATCACAAGGGAATGCGTGAGAATTATTGTTAAAATGAGACTGTGTATGAGATTAGTGGTTTGCGCAAGAGACAGTAGTTATCTCCAACTTTTGCAAAATTAACTTAAGTTGATGCGTTTATTGTGTTGGCGCATAGTTAAAAAGTAATAGACTGTGTATAAAAGAGATATATCTTACAAAAGTGTAAATCTAATTTGGCAAAAGCCGATGAGTAAATTATTGTTTGACTTTGGTTATTAAGCTAAAAAAAGTGTAATTGGCTTTGAATGTCGTTTGAAAATCTGTATTGTATATCTACATCAAATTCAGGAAGGAGTGCATATAATAAAACATAAAATCAATACAAGCATACACATAATCGTATGGTAGCTTTAAGATCAAAATTCTCTCTCCATGTTAAACAACAAAAGAAAAACACACACAATTGCAATCAAAACGAATGCCGACCGGTAAAAATAAAAATGTTAATATCGGAAGTTCATGTTATTACTGTTGCACCGACTAAATTAGGATTAGTGTGTATAACACTATAATACGTACATATCAACTACAAATGTGAAAATGTGTTTCTATATGCGAAAGAGTTAGAGCATCGAAATATGACGCACTTGTGGAATATGGTAAGTTTTATATACATACAAATAAGATTATTGCGTATGACATCTGTTTTTTGTTAATTTATAAAGCGTGTTGGCATACATAGGTATTACTATTATATTTGACTATGTAGGTACCTATGTAATAGCACATGAGATAAAAGAGCCAACGTTGATGTGGAACCGATAGAAAGTGCAAATACCCAACGGCACATATCGGCGAAAATATAATAAAAACCAGTACAGGTATTTCAGTCGGGTTAACTGTCTGATAATTACACCCTATATAATTACACCCTATAATTACTTGTGCAATATTATTTGCCTGCTTGTGAAGCGTAAATGGTTGCAGATAGGACTGTCGGTCGTTAGACCAGAAGTTTACATAGGTATATGTAGTAAAACTGTAAAAAGATGTTACAGTGTAAAAAGTAAAAAAAAACTCGTCAGCAAATCTAATAAGTTTAATTCATTATTTCTGGCCATTAGGTCATTTTGTAAGGCGTTATGGAAAAGGTCTTATACGGTATCAACTAAGAACTAAAGATAAGTCTATTATTAATTCGAACAAAAATTTGAAAATAAATCATAATTTTAAATGGGGAATGTAATATACAGGGCAACTATACCCTAAAAATTGTGTTTTATGCGCATAAAATATGACCTGAAAAATGGCAAAATATGTCCTTAAAATCAACAAAAACATGCTCAAAAAATGTAAGTCACACAATTTTTTTCATATAATTTAGAAATATTTTTATTTCAAGTAAAAAAAACAGCTTAAAAATTAAAAAAAAATTTATTTAAAAATCAGACTTTTTAAGTATTTTTGGTAAATTTACATACACAAATGTTGAGTAAGTAAAATAAAATAGAAATAAATAGTTAAGTATTATTATTTAAGGAACAATTAAAAAATATCACATGAATTTGTTTAAGATTAAAGTAACAAAAATGTTTCCTAAGTATAACGGTGTTTTTGTATGTTGAGCATCTTATTTGAGATTGTTGTTGCAATAAACTAAAAAATATTGAGATAAATTATCGAACAAAAAATTTTGTATATTACAACGTAAAATGTTTTTGTACATTGAGAATGATCTTTCGACATCCACAGATCCACACAATTCTTTACAAATACTTTGCACTTCTTCCAAGCCATCGACTTTAGAAATCGAGTAATAATTTCAATACACCCAACGGCATCGTACCCAAATTCATTATTTAGTAAAGCTTTAACAGGGTAAAGTTTTGGAGAAAAAATCTGGAAGTCTAGACACACCCCTTCTAGCACCTCCCATAGAAATGTACCGATCGGCCCACTTTAGGAATCGAGTAATAATGTCAATATAATGAATATTTATTTTGTTTTACTGAGGGTGATGGTATATGTAAGTCGGGTTGCCCGAATGAAACTTTCTTACTGGTTTTTATGTTTTGTTTACTTATTGAATAGGAAAGCGCGAAAACAGGATTAATAAACGTTTAACATTTCGCAGTTGTGTAAAACATGTAGTAGATTTGGCTGTTACATTAAAAAAAAAAAAAAGTTGCATACACTTGTTTTAACGAACAAAAAAATAATGTGAAAAGCATAAAATATGCTTAAAAAGGGATATTTTTGAAAAAATATGTCCTTAAAATTATAAATTATGCTCTAAAAAAGAGTTTTTTTTTAAATTATGCTCCTAAAACCAAAATTTGCCGAAATATGACTTTATGGGTAAAATATGCTCTAACAAATAGGTCTCAAAGCACTTGTAGGACCATGAAACATGTAAATACATTACCCATTTGTTAATATATCGTTGTAAAAAAATATGCTGTAGCATATTTCCGGTTGCCCTGGTAATATACAATTAAGATAATACAATTAATAAATACAAATAAAACTTTCGGTTTCTTCAGTTTCAACTATGAATTCAAAATAGTAGTTTCCAAGTACCCAAGATTTGGTAGAACGTGAACTGATTAATTTGCTGCAATTAAGAAAGAATGGTTGACAAGTAGTGAGATAGATAAAGAGAGAAAGAGTAGTAATTAGTTTTTTGGCCGAATGGTTTTTTTATATAGAGTTGCCAGAGATCATTGGTTGATGTAATTTGTCGAATTTTATTGGCGGATATTTGCCTACGTTTTGTAAAGCGTTAAAAATATCATTTAAAGGGTTTTCGAAAGATATTCTATTTAAAAATATGGAAAACGGTCCGTAGAGTTAAGTTTTAAAAAAAAAATCATCATTTAGGTGATATGCAGTGCAATTTTATATATTTTTTTTTTGTTGTGTTTGTGTTTATTCGGTCTGTTTGTATGAACATTGACTTTGGAAGTTATCTCAAGCTCAAGACCAAGGGTTTTGAAAGAAGTTAGCAGAATGATATTCTCATAATGCCAGGCAGTCTGTACATCTGTTTCGGAATCAGCCATGAATCCTCATCAGCAGACTTTGGTATAATGATTGCACATTGTTTTTCAATTATAAAAGATAATAACAATGGCGGTCAATATAAATTATTTCGCATCAAATGAACATTAAAAAAACATTTGCGGGTATCTTTATATGATAGTTTGGGTGAAACACAGACAAGAGTTCAAACACAGACAACAAATGCCAATCTTTTAAAAGTTAGGTATTAAACAATGTTTTATTATTATTAAATATAGACAGTAGTAAGTAACTTATATGTATAGCAACAAATTGTTGTTAATTTTATTAACAAAATATATTTTTTTTATGAAAATTTTATGGGTATCATATTATAAGATGTGGGTTAAATGCTAGAGAGAGTCCAAACATACATAAAAATTCTAAAAAGGAATGATGTTTTATATTTCTTTATTCTTAACTATTATAGCGAAAAAATATAAAAGTGTATTCTACAATAAAAAAAGCCAAGAGACATTTTTTCGGCACAAATAGATATAGAAATATTAATTAAAGTAAAAATTGAAATTTTTTTTATAATGGCATAAAAAATTATAGGTTATATGTAGGGGAGAGTTAATACTAACCCAAAAAATAAAACGAACGGTATTTTATTATCACTGAAGGATATTTTTATTAAGACAATGGTCAAATTATTTTAAACCAAAATGTCTAATAAAAGAACAGTTAGAAACCGAAAAAAAACATTTGGTCAACAAATTTTTATTTAGCTGATATTTAAAGTCACCGCTATCTGAAATTTGTTGAGGGGAATTCCAAAACAATGACAAAAAAAGTTTTTGGCATTTTTTTTTCTTGTTTATAATAGTAAAACTGTTAAGTATATTATTTTAACAATAATAATATTCAGTTGTCAATACAAATTTTAAACAAACTGGTATCGAATGTATTAGTGGTTAAATTTAGGAGAGAGCCCACACGTACATACAAAATTTCAACAAACTAAAGGATGGATATTTCAATTTATTTATTTAAATTAAATTATTTGTATAAAAACTTTTTTCTTTTCTTTTTAATGGAATATATTTTGAACCAAAAAAATGTATGTAAAAACTATTTTGTTTTTACCGCATGTGGCGAGATTTATTAAAGTTAAAGTTTTGTAAAATTTTGCCGTTTCATCAAAATATCTTTAAATGATATGACCATAATTACTTATAGAGATTTCCTCTTACTGCTTACTTTGTACAGAATATAAAGAAATATAAATATATCTTAGTTGGAATCATTGTTATTATTTAAGTTAACTAAATACATTTTTTAAACAATAGAGTCTCTCAAATTGCTCTCTACCAATATCAACAAAGCCCGTAAGCCCCAAATAAGTTAGCGAATAACATCACTTCCCTATTCGTGGCAGCTCTACAAAAAGCCCTTTGCTCAATATAATGTTCTCATCTGATATTTCGCATAGAGTAATCCATGTATTTCGTCTAATCACTAATCTCTCTCATTTTCTGTATCTCTCCCTCTCTGTCTTTGAGTGCTTTTTTTCCCCAAAATTGCACCAGATTAATTAGTTCGCTCTTTAAATCCTTCATCGGCAACTAACACAACCACAATATGAGTATGTGTTGGTGAGTTGTTCTCTTCCCTCTCTCACTGTAGTGAAGGAAATTGATGTAAAGATGTAAAGCTCTTGCCGATCGCTGCTTTAAATCACAACTAATCGGATGTGCGGGTCAATCGTTGCGTGTTTCTTCTATAAATTCTTTCACTATACTGCAGTTATCGGTCTAATTTTTGTGGTGAATAAGTTTTCAATATCTCTAGTTCCGTTTTATCTAAAAAGTTTTTCGGTTTAAACAATGCAATTGTTCTTAATTCGTGTGTTAACATCTGGAAATATGCAAAAGATTAATTCAGTGTCACAAATGAAGAAGTGCATAGACAAGAAATCACAAAAGCAACACAAAGAGCCGATAATAAGATGGCGTCCATACATATGTAAACTCTCTTTGGTGAATAGCAATAAGACACAACAAAAACAAAAATGCGCGAAAGTTTGTGTTACAATGAGACTGTGCATGAGATTAGTGTTTTACGCAAGAGACAGTAGCTATTTAGCTATTTTGCAAACTGGACTTAAGTTGATGCATTTATTGTTGTATAGAGATTGGGGATACTGGCACAAAGTAGAAGTATTAGACTGTTTATAAAAGTGATATAGAAAAGTGTAAATCTTATTTAGCAAAATCCGATATGTAAATTTAGAAAAAAAAAACTAAAAAATTGCAATTGCTTTTGAATGTCGTTTGAAAATCTGTATCGTATATTTACATCAAATTCAGAATGGAGTGTATATAAGAAATCACAATGACAGCACAAAGCATAAACACAATCGTATGATAGCTTTCAGAGCCAAATTCTCTCTTTGGAGAACAACAAAACAAAAACACACACAATTACAAACAAAACGAATGCCGACCGGTAAAAACGAAAATTTTAGCAAGAACATCGGAAGTTGATGTTATAACTGTTGCATCGACTTACGTAGCAAAAGTGTTAGAGTGTATACAATTATAGAACATATGTTCAAATGTTCAAATGTAATTTATCTAAAGCAATGTGTGAATAAAGACTTGACTTCAGTATTTTTGTTTGCGAAAAAGTTAGAGCATCGAAATATGACGCCGTTGTGGAATATGGTAAGTTTATTCGGTATATTAGATTTTTACATATGACAAATATTCAGTCCGTTAAAAGTTATTGTATAAAGCGTATTGGCATATTGTTATTATATTTGACTAGGTGTGAGATTAATCATTCAGATACAAGAGCCAATGTTTATGTGAAAGCAATATGCAGAGTAAATATCTGCGTGTATCGATTCAAATGTAATATAACCAATACAGCCATTTCAGTCAGGTAAACAGACTAATAAATACTCTCAC